>LBNU01007909.1:23380-61226 GCA_014162995.1 Artemisia annua
TTATTTTCATGTCTTAAGGTAACTTTTATTAATGCAAAATTTAATTCTCATGTCTTGATTTACTTATTGTCTTTAATCTTTATTGCTTTAATCTTTACAAGTTCTTTCTTAATCTTTACAAGTTTTTATAAATTTTATTTACCACCTTTGCATGGTTTAGTTTTTGAGTCGCATAAAAAAGCTTATGGGTTAAGGCTTTTAAGAGAAGCCGTGGCTTATTTGCTTATTTCTAAGCTTATTTTAGTGTCGTTACGTTTTATTTATCAAGTTTTTATAAGCCTTATTTATTTTTTTTATGAAATTTGTGTCACGTTAATTTTAGGGTTTAGTAGCGAGTTTGTTTTTTTTTATTTAGCGAGTTTAGTTTTTTGTAATAGCGAGTATTAGCTTAGAATAATATAGCGAGTTTGACAAAACAAAATACTAGCGAGTATTAGAAAGTCAAATTATACATAGCGAGTTTGTTTTTTTTATATATATAGCGAGTAAGATTTTTGGTTCCTAGCGAGTTTGGGTTCTTAGAGGTTAGCGAGTTAGGTTCTTAACCCCTAGCGAGTATGAGTTGCAAAACCTAGCGAGTTTGGGGACTAAAAACCTAGCGAGTTTGGGACTTAACCCCTAGCGAGTATGGGAAACAACTCTAGCGAGTTTGGTCCCCAACTTAGCCCTAGCGAGTTTGGTTTTCCTCTTAGGCCTAGCGAGTTTGGCATGTTTCCTTGGTAGCGAGTTTGTTCTTTTTAGTTTAAGTTCTTTTCTTATTTTATTTTCTGTTACAAGTCGAGTGAGACTTTTATTTTCCCTCATCGTTCATCGAGTGAGGTTTTTATTTTCTTAAATCTAAACGTTATGCTGTCGAATTTTCTTTAAAATCTTTTTAGTGTCTTTTACTTATTAAAGTCTTTCGTCTTTTCATTTTTAGTTTCAACCTTTAATTACTTTTAATGTTTTACAAGTCTTTAATTTTCTTTATCGCTTTAAATTTTTAATATGAGTCTCGAGTAGTTTTAAATCGTGTTTGCTTAGTCACTCGAGTTTGTGAGTTTAGTGAGAGCTTAAACGTTTGTGATAAGTAATCGAAAGATTGTTTAGACGTGCGAGTTAATTATTCGAAGACAAAATCTGTAGCCCCCGCACTTTTTCCCAAATGTTTAAGTTTTGTGAACTAGAAACTTATTTGAATTAAATGTTATATTAGACTGCATACTTAATCTCATACTTTATCTTCTTACATAAATGACAACTTATGTGGTGAAACCGTTATCACTAAAATTCGAAAACCACGCGTGTACTGACCTCGAATTGGTATGGCATAAAATAAATATCAAGCTCTTCGGAGACCAATAAATTTTGTCTCAGTTCTATATTATTAACATACTTTCAAAAATATTATTTTCGAAGATTCACTAAGTCGAANATCTCATACTTTATCTTCTTACATAAATGACAACTTATGTGGTGAAACCGTTATCACTAAAATTCGAAAACCACGCGTGTACTGACCTCGAATTGGTATGGCATAAAATAAATATCAAGCTCTTCGGAGACCAATAAATTTTGTCTCAGTTCTATATTATTAACATACTTTCAAAAATATTATTTTCGAAGATTCACTAAGTCGAAGAACTACCCGTCACGTTTTATTTTAACGGGACACGTTATCCCCAGTATATTAATAAAACACAACATTTTTAAATAGTTATTTCTATTCCCTTTTTATACTCTCACCATTATTCACTTTATATCTTTTTTTTTTTCCTTTCTTTTTTTTTCGTTCTTTCTCTGATCCCCTCCCTCATTCTCCACGCCTTCACCCCCTTTCTTTTCTGGCAACGCTCCACCATCCCTTTCTTCCCCTCAAAAACCTCACCTTCCATATCCATTTATAGTCCAGATCTATGGTCCCTTTTTGATAGTCAAACGAGATGAGGAAAAGGACCCAATATAGGGTTATAGACGCGGCAGGGTACATGTACTATCCATAAGGTCACAAGACTCCCTTGGTAAGCGAGTAAGATGGTCATGTTTCCTCAAAGGAGATGGCACCAAGATCAATCCAAATAAAGCACCAGTCAAACCACCCTTGAAGTTGTTCTATTAAACCGATCGACCCACAAGAGTTTTCCACACATCCAAAAGCTTCACATCACAATACTAGCTTGATACTGAGTGGCTGAGAAATTTCGAAGGGTGTGTGGATTTGCTTGTGGAGGAGATCGGGTTCAAGCTCCTTGGTTCATCATTTTTTCTTTCCTTTCGGATCCGCCTATTTGTTGTAAGGTCCTAAATCTCTTGTTGTTTTGGCTTCATTTGAATCTGTAACTATTTTTTTTTCCTTTTATGATTTGTTAGTTTTGTTTTGTATTGTCTTAATGGGTTCGGTGATGAATCGAATTAGTAAATTTGATAATTAGTCTTGATGTCAAATGGTTGGTGTCAATCGGCCAAAATTCATCTTCAGTAAATGTTATAAACTTTTTCTGTTGTTTTGCTAATTATAATGTGGCGTTGTTTTCATGTGGTGAATCGGGTTACAAAATTTCTGGTGATTTATCCTAGTACTAAACATGTTGTGTGGCTAAAACTGTCGACTGATTTAAAAACAGAAATAATAATCGGCTCGAAGTTTGGAATTAATCTTGGCTCGAATGTGATAAGGTTATTTTGATGCGTCCGTTTAATCGCGCGTTAACCTAAGTTGCGTTAGCTTGAAACGGTTTAGTTGATGGCTTGAAGTCTTGCCGACAGTGTAGACGTCTAGACATCGGTTTGTGTTGAACCGTATGTAGAGCACGACTCGACATACCTTAAGCCAGCGAGCCGTGACACTTGTTATAAACCAAGGAGATTTCGTGTTTCAAGTTCACTGATAACCTTTGCGGTATTCCACTACCCATCGCGAGTACATATATTCTAAGTCTGGTCTCGTTTAATTGTAGCATAGAACTTTTTTATTTCTTACCCTGCGTTAAAAAGGAAATACAGAAGCTTAGTATGAGTTCTTTTTTTTTCTTCCTTTGTTAGACTCTCAAAACAGAATCAGAGGTTTGTTGCAAGGGTGACTTTAACAAAATGGGCCTGTGGTTTGTCGAGCCCGACAAGCCTAGGCATGGTGCGTCCAAAGTTTTGTATAAGCGGACTTAAAGTTTTGTGTTATAAAATAACTATAGGATGCGTGTAGTTGAATCACTTGCGTAAATTAACTTGTTTGGACGTAGGGTGTAAAGCAAATATAATCGTTTTAAAAAGAAACATAAAATTCGCAAGGTGTGTGTCAAATGGAATGGTCTAGTAAAATGTATGCCCGAATCGTCCATCTAACTACGTCTCAATTGTTTGCTTTCCACAATATATGTTTCACGACTCACTCGTGTACTCGTTCTCGACTCATTCATTTGCGACATTCGTTAAACTACCTAAACATAATCTATAACTCACAAGTTCATATATTCAACTATAAGGTATTCTATACATTTACAACCATAAACTTTTATATATTCGAAACTTATAAAAACTAAACTAGTTTAAAACACATTGATTTATTTATATCAACCATTCAACTTGTATATAAACTTCGTGTATTTTATGAAGACAGCATATGAGTTTTATATTTTACCTAAACGGCCATTTACGTGGACCATGCCCAATTTTATAAATATCTTACAAGTATATTTTAAATACAAACACTTTAAATAGAACATTTACTTACATACTTTTTATTATAAACTAATATTTACATATAAATACTTGTAACTAATTAGATATATACATACACACTATTAACGACACTATTCTTAGTTTTTTTTTTCTCTGACGCCGCCTAACAATCATTACCTTCCGCACTTCGTCGAACCAGAAATCCTATTTGTTCTCGATACTTAAGCACTTCCAAGAGCCAATATTTACGAAACTATTTTCAAACTTAATCCACGCCACACAAGCAACAATATCATTTTGAAAGCTTACGAACTTATTTTGCTCTTTGAGTCTTAAACTAGAACCATGAACTAAACTATGCCATACTAATCTAGGTCACGTGTTGGAGCTACATACCATTTGACTACTTGGCTTACCAGATTCTACTATCACTAAGGTGAGTTCATAGTCCCACTTTTACTATGTTTTTAAATTCCGTGGGGAGATACATGCTACAAAACTGAACACAAGTATTTTTCTGTATGCTATCCTGATTGATATTGCCTAAGTTACCACCTTTGCCAAAAGTCCCTCATATCATGAACCATTAATCACTTGCGAGTGAACGCGAACATAGTGAATAGATCTATTGGCAGTTGACGCCCCATTTGAAGTTAGCCTGAAATGGTAACCGAATGCACTTTGTTCGAATATAAATAGGAAGCTGGCAAACTCCTACGACGAGGGCACCATCACCTACATCATTTCATGATGTGGGCTATTTATATCATTTATGATATCACCCGATGTTAACGTTTGCGTGTCATGAGGCTTAGAGCAATATATTACATTATGATGCTATTGTTTTCCTACTACCTGACTTGTGTTCAAACTATTATAAACTAAACACTATGGATTCGCTCAACCTTTGTGTTGACCTTTTTAGCATGTTTTATCTCAGGTAACTAAGAAGCTAATGGCACGGAGTGGGCTAGGGCATCTGATCATTATCACCCAACAATGTTGTCATTCATTTCTTTTAATTTAAACATTTTCGTTATGTACTACTAAACCATTTGGAACCATTGTGGCTACTCTATTTCAATATTTGATGAATGATAACAAATTTTCTCAAAACGTCTCTTTCGAGTCGTTTTCTATAATTATGACTATGATTCTAAGATGTAATACCCCGATTAGCCTTCCGCTGTTTGTATGATTATTTGGGGTGTTACAAAATCTTTGAACGATTAATTCACTCGTCTTGAGTTAATATCTTTTCAAAAGATTAATCAACAACTAATCTCGAGAAAGGAGAATAACTCGTTGCAAACTTTTACCTCAAGCTTAATGAACTTATTCGCGTCGCTTTGCAAACACATTGTCTTTTAAATTCATTTACCGTTTTATTTACTTATCGCTTTCATTTACCGCTTTCTTTAATCGCTTTTATTTCATGCAACTTTACTTGTTTTCTTATTTCATGTCTTTTACCGCTTTCCTTTACTTTAATTTGTCGTTGTAGTATAGACAAAAACAAAACTTTCTTTTAAACCTTATTCATCACACATAGCTCACGGTCTTGAGTGACGAGATCCATATTCAACCCTCGTTGGGACAACGATACCCGTGGTTTGAGCTTGTACTTTGCTCCCGCGACTATATCAAGAACTTGCAGCAGCAGCAGGTGGAGACGGAGAAGCAAAAAGGTGAACTTTAGTCTGCAAATTTGACAATATGACAAAAACTATTTGTTACTAAATAGTTGGTACTTTAAGCACTTCAACATTGTTGCATTGCCTTTATAAGACTTAAATGATAAATGAAAAGCACAACATATAAAAAAATCATATATTTTCCGTTTAGTATTTTAATAAACGGATATCGATATATATTGCAAATTATTTTATGAAAGACAATCTTAATACTTACTCGAGTATTTGACCCTTGACCCAACCCGACATACACCTGTATAGTTGCTTTATTCAACTCGTTTGCCTTGGAATGGGTCATTTAGTATCACTTGCATGAACATCATTCAAGTTCAGCAAGTTTCACTAATTTATATCAAGTAACAATGTGTTTCGAAAACGTTTATTGTTCTGGAAATAAGCTATAAACTATCCCAAGTATATATAAATGCATAATAAAGAGAAAGAAGCTTACATCCTCACACTATTTGTTCTTATTTTGAGCCCCATCAAAGTCAAAATTGACATAAACGCATGCCAAAAACTCTGTAATTAGATCAGCAAAAAAGGCTTGCTCTTGCAGAATGACTTTAATGAATTCTTTGAACTGGGGCCTTCTCTTCTTGTTAACAATGAATGGAGTAGCAAGGTAGGGCAAGAGATGTGGGGCATTTGTTTGAAATTCATTCAAGTAACTGGAAATGAGATTTCATTAGTACAAATTAGTTGGACCACATAACAATTCCTCAGACAAATGTGACAAAATACCGTTTAATCTGAAGGGTTTATCTCCTTATTTTAGCACACATGCTTGAACAAATTGTCACAAGATAGAAATAATATTTTGGTACTCGCAGAGTTCCTATTTCACTTTCAATCTATATAATAGAACATTCTTTGGTTGTACCAAGTCAGCCCTTAGTATGCTGGACTACAAACATGTAGCTATAACAACCAAAACCGTAATAACATGATTTATGTGCCTCATTTATAAGCAGGGAGATAACGGTTGTGTATACAGTTATTGGAGAAAATTGAAGAATATGCAACAAAAACAAATACATATATAATACATCATATAGGCGAGGTTATCTTTTGGATTGCCCAACTTAGTTTTAGTAGGTTATCTTTCGAAGTAGCAAATAAGTTAAACTGGACAGTTTATCTTTCGAATTGCCCAACTTAAACTATTAGGTATCAATGTAAGTCAACAATTAAATAGGTTAGAACCACATACTAATCGTACATGTACCATACACTAAGCATATATAAAGTGAGAAACCTGCATATTCACATAGCCACATACTATCCTACGTGTACGAAATTGTGACAATCATCAATATTAGTATTAAATGGCTTCAAATGTACGAAACTGTGATAATCATCAATATTTGTATTAAATGGCTTCAACATGTAGTCATTATTTTTACTGAAAAAGTAAGAAAATAACAGGCTTGAGTATTTCAGTAGCTGACGAACCTTTTCATTTATTCAACATGTTCGAGAATGCCAGGAGATTTACATAACTGCTCCAATCATAAACAAAAAGAAAATCGGTCATGTTTCCATCCCATATGCTGTCGCAGAATAAAAGATCTATAACAAAATTATAAAAAAAATTACAATAAGCAATTGCATGTTCTATACTGTACATAAGCTTTTTCTCATATAGGAATGGTTTTACCTGCTGGATAACATCTTTAACTTCAATGACAAACATGCGATACAGTTAAATTTAAACTTAAATATAATAAATAAATAAATAAATAAATAAATAAATAAATAAATAAATAAATAAATAAATAAATAAAATACTTGAGAGCTCTGTAATATACTAAAAGTGGCATTATAAGAATGTTCTTCACTAAACACTCCTTTTGAGATTCGTTGAGATATCGATACGAAATCGCATAAAATTGATCACTGGTCAAATAGCTTTTACTCTGAGTAACTTGAGATTTACCCATTATATAATGTATTTTGATTAGAAATGTGTTGTTAAGAGTAGATCATTTTGAAAAGTAGGATTTTTTTTAAAGGCTTATCCCAAACACTCCCTTAAGTTAGTGGCCATGTTACACAACTGATTGTGTGTTAACATAACGTCAATGTAAATCTAATTTAAAAACAAATACAATAGATGTAGAGGCTATAGGCTAACCGTTGTCAATGCTTCAAAACCTGGTGCCATTGCCAAACAGGCATACAAAGCCTCTTTTCTTATCTGTAAATCCTAAGAAGAAAGAAAATCAATATTAAGTACAAAGGAATGATATTTTGTATTTTTAGTAACATATAAATTCATAAAAGTCAAGTAACCTTCCAAAGTTCCTTTTTAACTTTAGGGTCTTACGCAAAAACAATATCCGAACCACTATGCTCAGATGCAATCTTTTGAACAGTAAGTGTCCGCACATGTGTATGCTTCTGAAAAATAATAATTTATTCCATCATATAAGTTTAGATTTTTGTTTTTGTTCTTGTTTTTGTATTTTTGCAAATGCCAAAAGAATAAATCACTTGTGGCGATAAATTCAAACATAAAAGTTGGACCTTCGGGCAAGTCTTTCACATTAGCAAGATTCACAGCTTTCACTTGAACCTTGTCTAACAGCTCACCCTTTGCAACATAATCAAATATGCTTAGTTTCTTAAAACATAAACATTATAATCAGGATAGTTTAGCGAACAACATGATCAACTAACATAAACCACGATCAACTAACAGGAACACATATTTTTTTTTGAAGTAACATCATACATATTGACAATAATAGCATGATTAGCTAATAGAAACAATTATCATAACTAAACCTAAAACATAAACATTATAATCAACATGTTAACTATAAACAAAAGAATTGACATGAAAAGGTAAAAAAATGAGATTGTTAAGAACAGGGTATGTAAATTTCATTTCACTATCATTATCACAAAGAACATAATTCATTTCTCTTTCAATATCATTATCAAGAATAAGTAATAACCAATGAAACGAAAATAAGAAATTGTGGAGTGCAAGTATGCACCTTTGCAATGTATAAAGAAATGAATAATGTGTTCTGCAAACAATGAGTGGTTCAATTTATAAGATGGGATTAGGGTTAACATTATATCCTTGGTCAGTATTTGCTGTAATTAAGGAAATGCTATGCTAGTTTTAATTTTTTTTTTAAATATAGCTATACTTTAGGTAATCACATTAAAAATGGAGCGTTTCTTGTTACACAAATTAGGGATATGAATATTTTTGAATTATTTTGATCGAGATAACACATTTTCAACATTCAAAAATGCTTTGTGATTGTAATTGATACCTTTTTAAGGTTAGAAGGTTATAACCACAAACATTGCCGGAAAATCAACGCGGTCAGTTACGTGGCCGGATAACTGCATAACACATGAACAAAATAAAAACATTATAAAAAACTAATCTAAAATGTTAACATAATTATAAGCAGGGTTAAAAATAACGTGTAATAGACAAAATCAATTATAAAAAATAAAATTATTAAACTTGAACTTTCTTCGTGATAACCTTCAAATTTTGGGGCCGGAACTTTTTGACACCGGATGTCGCCAGAAATCAAAAAAAATACAATTTTGACAATACATATTCCAAATAACATACTTCGCCGGATATAGCAGGAAATCAAGAACAAAAACATTATTATGCATGATGTAGACATGATTTCCGACGGTTTAATTTTGGAATAAATTTCCTCCAGATCTAATTTTAGAAGATAGTTATTATCGAGTTATTTTCAGTGAAGTGAGAAAGGGATATTAAATGCACTAATAATCCACCAATAGTTTTCTGCTAGCGAGGATGCCACGTGGCATTTCTCTCTCCTCCAGCTAATTACTTAGTTGCCATGTCATCAATTAGAAACAGGCTATTATATAGGTTGGGATATTTCAAAAAAAAATGTGTTTGTATGTATAATATAAATAAAGTGAAAAATAATATTTCCACAGTTAGCTTAGAATATTGCCTTTTTACGTTCAAAGAGTCGGCATAATAGCCGGGACTTTGAATATTGAGGACAATATTCAATTCTAAGTGTGGGGGGGGGGGAATTCTATTGAATTTTATCACATTATACCATCTAGTACCCCCGTTTTTGGCCAAAATTTTTAAAATTTTTTTTCACTTTATTTCAAAATTTTTGTGGTTATCAGTCCGCCATGTCTAACCGACAAAAGGATTGGCTAATCCAGGAGCAAACGGCTCTTGGTAAAGATATCTCAAATCCGTTTATGGCTTACAATTTGCCAAAAGTTGTATGGTATTCAACTCACCATATCCTAAAAAGTAAAAGAGTTGGCTAGCCCGCAAGGTTATGGCTTGTGGTAAAGGCAGTTGAAAAACCATAATTGGTAATCAACTCACCAAAGATAATTTATCTAAGAGTTGGCTAGTCCAGAAGCAAACAACTTCTGGTAAAGACAAATCAAAACCATTGAAAGCTGGTGGTTTGCTCAAAATCATATGGTTATCGACGTACCATGGTTCTTACTTGAACTGAAACATTTGGCTACTCCAGAAGTAATGGATTTTGGTAAAGAGACTTAAAATCCATTAAATTTTCATAAATGATTGCTAGGGACTAGCAATAGTTTAGTGTGGGGGATTGATGAGTACTCAAACACTCATCATTTTTGGTTAATCTGAACTGCAAAAATATTTGAAAACACTAAAAAACGCATCAAAATGCAGAAAATATCCAAGGATCGTGTTTTATATGTCTCAAATGCAAAATGTTTAAAAACAGATGAAAAACGAACAAAGTTGCATAATTGGCAGTTTCAGTCCCCCAACTTTCAAAGATTGGCAAAAATAGTCCCTGGAAGTTAAAAATGTGGAGTTTTATCATTCAAGGTCCCTGAAATATTTTAAGTTGTCAAAATTGGTCCTTGAATGAATTTTTGGGCAAATGGCAGAAAAGGTCCCTCAACTTTTGAAAAATGACAAAAATGGTCCTTGGATATTTAAAATGGAAAAATTACATCAATGGTCCTTGGGTTTATCAAGTATGGCATCTATGGTCCTTGGAATATCTTTGGGAGGAGTACATTTTCAGTCCCTCAACTTTGGGTGAATTACAAATGTGGTCCTTGGGCTTTTACTACTACACCAAACGGATCCTATGTTATTCCTAAACCCAAAACGAAAACCAAACCCATCCCATTGGCCCAAATTCACAACTGGCCCAACACCCACTTTTATAATAAAATCCCAACACCCCCGTTTATATTTACTCCCTCCCAGGTCAAACTCAAAGTCAAACAAACCCACCTCCCCCTCCAACTTGGTACTCTCCACTGAACACCTCCATTCCTCCAACTCACCTTCACCATTTCTTGTCTCCTTGACCTCCACAAGCTCCAAAATGCATTAATTGACCCTAAATCTCTCCAAGTTACCAGAGAAGCTGTTGAAGACTTTTTGGCGCCAAAAGTACTTTTGAAGGCCAGGATCAATTTGACTCATCCAATGGCCAATATTGGTGATGGGAAATGTTCAGAAACAAGTGGAGAGTCTCAAAAGTGTATAAAGAAAGAGGGAGAAGCAGGAGTGAAAGATATGTATTTTTTTAGCTAAATGTATGTCGTTTTAATTATTCTAGTTCTAGTTTAATTTGAAGCTTCCAAGTACTTTGTTAAGAGTTACCAGTGTATAATAAATCTTTTTTTTTTCAGTTTTCAATTTCAGTGTTTGATTCCATTTTCAGTTTTTGCTTAAAATACCTCAGAATCACAAGTTCACTGTGATGTTGCTTTTAGTTGTTACTAAGGACTCATAAGCTCATTTAAGCTCCTATATAGCTTCTAAAAGCTATTAGTAACCTTAAAATCAGTTGAAGTAATCAAAAGCAAAAATTCATAAAAATCAAAATAAATAGAGTGAAAATAAAAAATTAATGTGTAATGATGAAGATTGGAGCAGGGTTGATTGTGGATTGCCCTGGGTTATAGGCTTAGTGGTAAGCCTATAGTAAAACCAATCAAAACTAAATCTAAAACAACCTAAATCTATCCCTTGGCGATTGATACCACTTGTAGGAGCCCGAATACAACCTAAATCTCGACCTTATTCATCAAATCTTAGAGAGAGAAAGAGAGATGTAGAGAGAGAGAGTGGGAGGATCACTATGTGTAAAATGAAGAACTTGTAGTATTCCACAATGATCAACCAACATCTCAAATGAGGTTTACAAAACATAATATAGAGCTAGGCATGTTAGCTTTCATGCCTTTACAAGTTTAGCCCTTGTAGTTCTATCTTTCTAATAAGCATGAACAAACAACTTTGAAATACTTTCTTACGCAACCTATTACATAATATTCGACTTTAATGACCGACACTTCATAATATAAAAATATGATGCTAACACGTGTCATTGTTCTTTTTTGAATGGTTGATGGCACTTATGCTCATTGGGACGATTAATCGATGTGTATAATACCGTTAATTTATATGTGCAATTTTTTTTATGTATATATATGAGTGTCGAGTAAGTAAAAGTGAAGAAAATTAGTGGTTTAAATTGTATATAAGTATTTAAATAGTTAATAAATTGCATTGTCTTTTACAAGTATAAGTATTTTAATCTAACAACATTACTAATTTTTTAAATTTTAAGTTTTAAGCGAATAGGTGAGATCCTTACAGATGATATTTTCTTTAAAGAACAAAAGGAGCAAATCATGACCTTTGATTTCATTTTGATCCAATGGCTATGTTCAAAATATCAGATCACTTAGTAAGAACTAAGGGTGAGCACAAAAACCAAAAACCGAAAAAGCCGAATCGAAAAAACTGCCCCATTTGACAAACCGTTGGTGGTGGTTTTGAATTTTGTAAAAACCGAATGTTTGGAGCGGTTTTTGGTTTAAAAAAAAACCGAACCAAAAAAACCGCCCCGCCCCATCTTTATATATGTTTTTATATAATTTTATCTATATACGAGATTTGCTATTTAATTTTAAACATTTAAGTATACAACTTTATCTATTAGAAAAATAAAACAATAGTGTTGTTTAAATTTGTTATATTTATAGATATTATATTTTTGTTTTTAAACAATAGTATTCTTTAAATGTTTTTGTGGACGAAAAGTGCAAAGCCGCAACGACATACATTTTATATTTTACTATTTAAGATTCATGTTTGGTCATTTCATATGTTTTTTCGAAGCTTTGGATTATTAGATGTTATGCTATTATTGATATTTGTTTAAATATTTTTGCTTGCAAACTTGGAATCGTAAACTTTATATAAGATTAAAATTTTCTTGTTTTCAAGTAAGAAAAAAACCGAAACCAAACCGATTTAATATTGAAAACCGAAAAACCGAAACCGAAAAAACTGAAACCAAACGGTTTGTAGTTTTCAAAAACCGAAATATACGGTTCGGTTTTTGGTTTTACCATAAAACCGCCCCACCCCGCCCCATGCTCACCCCTAGTAAGAACAAACTTGTACCATATAAAAACCCAAAATATCTAACTTACCTTCACTTTACTAAAAACTAATTAAGTTATCTAAAATTCCCTCCCTACAAAACCACACACAAACCACATAAACACACACAAACCTACCGAAAACACACACAAACCACCATAAACCACCGTCGTCATCGATCCTCCATATCACCGTCGATCCGCCGTCAATCCGTCATAGATCCGCCGTCGGCCGCTGTTGATCTAAAAATAGTTGAAAATCATTTAATTGAACAAAACTTGAAAAATATAGGTTATTGAACCAGAAGATGTTGAACTATAAATTGCAGATCTAGGAGATGATGTACAAAGAAATTGCAGTAAAAATCATGTGTCATTCTGTTTTGTTGTGTTTTGTTATGGAAAAAACTTAACAAAACAGAGTCACATGTGATTTTACTTGGAAATGACACTACATCTTCTAGATCTGGATCTGAATCATGTGTAACATGATTTTTAAAATTCCATAACCCAATTTTCTTCATCAAAAATGTTTATTGCTTTCAAATTTTGTTCTTTTAAATAATTTCTTTATCAACAACTTTTATTCCTTTTTAGATCAAAACATAATCACATGTGATTTAGATTGTAATAACAAAGAGTAAATCACATGTGATTTACATTTTTTATAACAAAACATAACAGATTAAAATCACGTGTGATTTATGATTGTACAATAAATTGCACGACCAGGCCTTCGATGGTGATCAAAGGATATAGGGGATGTTGTGGTTGAGCCAAGCTTGTGTCTAACCTGAAAATAGGAAATATGAAGACACTACGTTAAGTGATTGCGCAGGGGTTGGGCCCTGCGAACCACCTCCGGCGTATGAATAAGTATTTGGTATGAAAAGTTTAATGAAAAGGTAGTAAAGTAGAGTTGTTAAGATTGCATACCAGAACTGAAACTCATCCAAGACTATTTATAGGGGAAGAAAACAGCTTGGGGAGTGTTTTCTCGTTTGTAGGAGATCATGGGGGTGTCCCATGATTTTGTGGTTAACCGCTAGGGCTTAGTGTCCACTCTTCCTGAATTAACGGGAGAGTTAAGGAAGAAGAGGGAACATGGATAAGACGGGGGACGTGGGTAAGACTTGGTCTTGCCCTCTTTCCGCCTTATGTTGATTGAAGAATACCCCGAAGGGCTTATTCCTTCGTTTGGCAAATTCCCAGCTGGTAACTAAATCATAAGTGATTAGTTTTACGCCCATGTAGGTTTAAGGAGGCTAGCCAGAGCCTGCGATTATGTAGGATTCGAGCAGGACCGAAGGGAGGTCCTTCGACCTGATCGGAGGGTACATTATCAAGCCCCCCAGTCGAAATTGATGTACATGCACGAAGGTACATTGCTTACGACTCGAAAATCATAGCTATATACGAAACCCTCATCGTACCTAAAAACTGCATAAAACATGGTTTTACATAACTAACTGCGCATTAAATGCGGCAATTATAATTCGACCAACTCGTTAAGGGAGTCATAATATCCCAATTCTCGGTAACTTCAAACGTCTACTCAAGAGAAAAGTATCCCTTTGAAATCCGGATATACTTAATTACTACGAACACGTGTACGATGTAGATTAAAAGGTTAAGCAGTATAAAAGATTTTCACCCCCAAACCCTAGATCACTTTCGCCCAATATTTACACAGTCACATTCTTAGATAAATTCTCTGATCAAAAAACTGACGTACGACCTCGCTCTTCTCATATTCCTCCGAACAAAAAGGTAAAGTTCTTCGTAAATGATCTCTATCGATTTAGCATAATGAGTATGAATGCAAAGTTTATCATCAACGAACACAAGTGTACCCTTTCTAGGGAAGATTTACATGATTTTCTTGAAAAGTATCCCATTCCCAAAAAATATAAGGTTATGCTTCCTAACAAAAACCAAGCAATTTTTGATGCCCCAAAAGGCTATGTAGGGCTATATACCCATGCCTTCACTCTGTCAAACCTAAGGATACCTCTACACCCCTTGATTCTAGAGTTTTTTCAGTATTACCAGGTTCATATTTCTGGGTTTAACCCATTTGGGCTTGCAAGCTGACCACCTATATAGTTATGTGCAAAGCATATGGTTACGAGCCATCATTGTTAGTTCTTAGGGATTTTATGAACCTTTATCCTGGTGGAAATTGGTTAACGTTAGCAAAAAGGGGAGAACGTGATGTACCCTACTTAGTCACAAAACCATTTTCAAACATTAGGGATTGGAAAGGTGATTTCTTTTATATACAAGATACCATCATACCTTCAGACTACCCTGCATTGCTAGATAAAGCCAACAGATTTGATGACAAACGCTTCAATGACCCTCTGCCCTACCCCGTTCGAAGGAATCTACTTTACCAACGACTTGCTCGCCATCCCGTGGATGTACAAACATTTCATGAGCCAATACTCTTCATGGCCGACATTGTTGATCGTTGGGAGGGGTCTCCGTTGAAGCCTGAAATAATATGTGATGGACAAAGTATTTATATTCTTATTTAAATAAGTTACACAACACATCTGATGATATTTATTCTTTCTTTCCTTTTTGCAGAAATGGCCTTTCGAAACTTTGTTGTCTCTGGTGGGGCTAAAGAAACAAGCTTTCTTCCCAAGGATCCGAATGAGGTGAGTTATGGGGTTGGTTCTCCCTCTGTTTCTGTGAACAACAACGACTTAGATGCTCTAGCCATCGAACCTATAGCCTCTGCGAAGCCTGCCAAAACAGAGAAGTCCCTAGCCATAGAGGAGACAACACAGCTTGTTGAGAATGTTGTAGATTCAGATGACCNAGCTCATCACTGAGCTTTAGCTTGTGATTTTTGGTTTCTTTTGAAGCTAATCCACCCATCTCAAAGTTTAAAAGCTCATATCTCATTTTCAAGCTTATACAATAAGCCTGCTAACAGCTTAAACTCTGTTGCATTTTCTGTGTATACTGAGCAATTCAGTGTTCACAAGCTTTTTCATAAGCCCCTAAAAAGCTCACCAGTGGACCCCACAGGGTGAGCTTTGGTTTTTTGGAAACCTTACCAACCCAACTTGCTACTCCAGTTCTTATATTGGCTTTTCAAGCTTATTCACTTAGCTTAAATTGACCTACAATTTGACTGCAAGGGTGTTTGGTTCACAGGGCAATAAGGAAGTGCTTATTTGCTTGTTTCAAGCTTATTGGTGAAATCCTTTGTGCCTTTTTGCTCTTTTTCAGTCCTTTGTACTTTTATTAATCTTATTTTTACTTTGGTTCCATTTGTGAATTTTATTTCAAGCTTATTCAAGCTTGAAGTTCCAAAACAAGCTCAAAAGCTTGTCTGTTGAAACAATAAGCTCACAAACTGCTCATTTTTAGGTTTCAAATCTTTTGTCTTTATTAAAGTTACATAATTATAGTAGTATAACAGTTATATTAAAAGAAAATCAAGAAAAATCAAAATTAAATTAAGTGATAGCTTCTATTTACGAAGCTTATTGCTTATTAGCTTATTTTTCTTAAGCACTTGCTATTTTTATAATTTTCTTAGGTTCTTGTATTTATTTAATAATTATACAAAAAGTTTAAGATTTTTATTAGGTTGTTTAGTATTTATAATAAATCAATAATAGTTTTAGTAATTATTAAATAGTAATTAATTAATAATAAATAGAAAAATAGTGTAATAAATATATTTTCAGTTTTAAAATTTGTTTTATAATATTTTAGATTTTTCTAAGTCATAATTTCATTTATCTAGGCTTATTTTACATTTCCTTAATTTTTAGATAATTATTAAATAGTTTAAATTAGTTTTTAATTAATTAGTCTAATAAATAATTTTAATTTTCCAATAATTTTCTTTTATTATTAGGATTCAAAAAATATAAATTTCATATCCGTGGGATTTGTATTGGTAAGAACTCACTTTTTATTTTGTACGTTTACGTAAATTTTATTTAAACGTACGCGTTTTTAGGTTTTAAACGTTTTTAAGTAATTTGCTTATACTTACTTGTTCTTATAGCTTGTTTAAGCTATTTTCTTTTATAATTCATTAGTTTAATCACGCATACCCTTTTCCGTTCAATATCACCCGATCACAGATCCGTTTCTATACCTTTACACACCTCGTTGGGACATAACGACCCGGGGATACACTATATTCTTTGGTTTAACATTGGCTGGCTCAATTGTTTGACTTTAGTTGACCAAATCCTTGGTCAGTTTTAGTTGACTGTTTCAGAACCAACCAACAGAGAAGCCCCTAGCCATAGAGGAAACAACTCAGCTTGTTGAGAATGTTGCTGATTCAGATGATCCACCCTCTGATGAGGAACCTGTTATGATCGTAGGGTCCTCAGGCATAGCTGATAGGGTACAAAGCAGGAAAGGTACTGAAGCAAAAGCTATCAAGGCAAATCCTAAAAGGAAGCTCTTATTGCCCACTCCATCTTCGAGGACCACTAGGAAGAAAGGTCCCAATGGCAAAGCCATTCAGTCTGCACCACAAGTTCTAGATGATGACATCCATGGTAAGTATAAGCTTCATACCGTATAAAAATAGGTAATACTTCATGTATCTAACAAATGTCTGTTGTGCAGGTCTGCCCAATACCAAGGAGCTTCTGAATGCTCTTGCTTGTCATCAGTTAGTGGAGAAAGTTACCCCTCCTAGCTGGAGAGGAGCCTTGGATAACATGTCCGTGGAGGAGCTGTGTGATCTCCATGACAAGAGCTACACGAGGCAAGCAGTCCTGGATAATCATTTGAATGATCGTACGAGGGATCTGATCCGTACAGTGAAGGGTGCTAGGGAAAAAATGGATGCCATTCTTGCCAAGGAAAAGAAAAAAGATCAAGAGCTTGCAGATCTTAAGGCAAAATGCAAGGAGGCCATGGAGGAGATCGAGAAGAATCCTTTGGTTCAGGACCTGCGAGCTGACATCCAGGGTCTGGAAAAGAAGCTCATGGATGCCCGGTCAGAATGTAAGAGGCTTCATTTGGAGGAGGCAAAGATTGGTGGGTATCAAGAGGAGATTGCTGCTCTAGAATCCAAGTGTGAGGGTCTGGAGTCTGAAAGGGTGAAACTCCAAGAAAAGGAGATCAAGCTTCGAGAACAACTGGATGGCTTAAGACGCCAACACAAGGCACTTAAAAAGGATAGGGCTGCTGTTGTGTCGAAGGTTGTTCCGTACATCGCTATGGAGTTGTATCATAGCGATGAGGTTGGGAAAATGATAGCAGGTTTGGTTAACGCTGCAATATATCATGGGAAATGCACCACGCTTGAGGAGATTGCTGCGACTGGTAAGCCAGTGGACCTATCGAAAGTACCTTACTACCGCTCTACTCATGAGAGGGAGTATGATGATGCCAGCAATGCCCTAGCCACAGCATAGTACCCCTTCCTCTGCGAGGCAACCAAAGACCCTGCAGCTTCAATTGATGCACTCTTGCGAAGAAGCCTCGAAGGGCACAACCTCCTTCTTCAAGCAAAAAAGTTACCCCTGTCAAGCCTCCATCAGTGAAGACTACTTATGAGAAGCCTCCATCCCCGGTGAACAAGGAATCCACTGTGCAGCCTCCCTCTCCAGGTAACAAGACAAATGTTGAGGAACCTTCATCTCCTGCCAAGGCAAGTCCTGAGAAGCCCCCGTCCCCTGTTGCTCAGGGAAGTCCTAAGTCCCCTCATGAAGAATGAAGGCTGCACTGTTTGCAGTTATTTGGCCCCAAGGGTAGTGTGTACCCTTAAAACAATTAACAATTTGTCCTTCGTAGGTTATGACCTACGCCTGAACAATTTTTATGCTTTCGTGTTTATGTGGCTTCGACCAAGACAATCTCTATTATTATGTTGATTGCAGGTACTTTATATGCTACATGTGTTAGCATAGTTTGTAATGAATGAGGGAAGTATATCCCGTTTTTGCTACTATAAGTTTCTTCTCTTAACGTTATTAACAAACGTTATACATTTTAGGGTCATAGTAAGTACCCTTATTTTTTGTATTTTGAACCAAGAGTTTTGGCAATCATATAATTTGACTGCTGACGGAGGGTCGCGACCCACTCCATCTTTATCCTTTTGGTGTAGAGGGCTTCGAATGCCCTAAGACTCTTAGGAAAGTTAATGTGAATTATATGGGATGTTATTCAAGACAAGAGTGTCTTCATTCATCCTTCGAACATTGAAACTTTAATTACTTGGTTGTTCAAATCTTTGTTGTATGATACAAAACAAGAGATTTCGAGGGAAATATGTCATATCATTAATTGGGTAGGAAGGATTACATCATTTTAAGAAATGAAAACTAAGACGCCTACCGTTAATATTTCTTTCCCAAAGTGAGAAGAAATTAATACATGAATTGAAAATCATCTAACTATGTAGAAACTGCAAATCTTGCATTAAAACTTACGAAGGGTATGTCATTCCATCTGTATGTTAGAGGAGAGTTGCTAGCATGTGGGCCTGATTACCATAGTCTTTAGCCTGCGACATATATCCTTCTTCAAGTAGATATGAGAAGGATCCTTCGTTTATTATGCTTGAAACTTAAATGGGTAGTAGTAGATCACCAAGTTCCTATGAACTTTGAGTCTTTGAGAGCAAAGGGTTGTATCCTTGTGACAGACCGAAGTCATTCTGTTGAAGCTTGCTGCTCAACGTCAGATTTAAAACTAGGCTCGAGGAGGCGTTTGTCTTCTTTTGGATTGGGCAAAGTTATGCGCTTCTTTGAATACCAAAGTGTGGTTTTCCTCTTCGTTTAGCCCTGAAGGTTCCTTTGATAGAAGACACACTGGATTGGCTTAACTCAGGGCATACGTGGGTCTGACTTTCAACAGGTTTATCCATCTCGTACTCTATATCATACTCTTCCAACTCCATGGCCCACTTGGCCATTCTCCGTGATCTATCGGGCTTTAGGAACGCCTATTCGATTGGTTTATACTTTATCGGTGAGTACCCTGATGGGGTGGTCCTTGAAATACCTTCGAAGGTGTCTTGTGGCATGAGCCAGGGCCAAGATAAGTCTTTCTGACTCTACGTAGCTCCGTTCAATTCTTTGTAAGACCCGACTAGCGAAGTATATTGGGATCTGTACTTTTCTTCTTTCCGCCAAGAGTATTGCACTAACGCCGTCGAAGGGTGTTGCTAGATGTAGGAACAAAATTTCACCTTTGGCTGGAGCTGCAACCGTTGGCAAGATTTCCATGCATTCCTTCCACCTTTGAAAGGCTGCTTCGGCTTCCATGCTCCATCGATAGGATATTTCGCTGATGCCCATATTATGAGCCTTGAAAAGTGATGAAGACCTACCGACACCCTTCGATAAAAACTCTCTGAGTGCTTCTAGCCTAGCTTCCAGACTATGAGCTCCTTCTGATGATCTTTGAGCTTGCACCTTCGAGATAATTTTTTCTCCGGACAAATTACCCTGGACCCTTCGTCTTGTGAGCGGGTGTTCGTTCGGCTGTTCTTTTTCAATACCAAAGGAGCACATCCTTGGATTTAGCTTCAGGTTGATTTTTCTCAACTGCACAAACGTTTCTTTGACATTGTAGAGTAGGTCTTCCTTTGTTTCGCTTTGTGTGATCAGGTATCCTTCACAAACTCTCAGGTTCCTCCCTATCTGTTTTTTGAAAGCCCTTCCTATCAAACGGTGGTAGGTAGTCTCAGTGTTCTTTAAACCGAAAGGCATCCTTTTGTAACAGTAGGTATTTTTGCCCACATGGAAGGCTGTTTTTTCTTTGTCTTCTTCTGCCATCTGTATTTGATGACATCCTTTGTCCGTGCTGAGGAAGCATTTCCAATGAAACTCAGACGATGATTGCAGCTTTCTTGTCAAAGGGTAGCTTTCTTTTGGGCAAGCCTTATTAATGTCTTCGAAGTTTATCCGTATCTTCCACCCTTCGTCCCTTTGTTGGATTGCAATTGGATTACTAACCCATGGTGGGTTTTCTACCTTTCTGAGTATGCCTGCCTCTACGAGTTTGCCAACCTCTTTACTGATAGCCATGCTTCGTTCGGGTGTCACATTACGGGGCTTCTGCTTAGTCGGCTCAATGCGTTTGGACTCATTAAGCTTGTGTTCCATGTTAAAAGGCTTGTTGTTGACTATGAGTGACTTCGGTACTCCTGTCATGTCTGAATATTTCCATGCGAACACATCATAGTAGGCTTTAAGTAGCTTCTCCAACCTTCTCTTGAAGGTGGTGGGAAGTTGCTTCCCAACTGTCACCCTCTGTTCGGGATGGAAGTCGTTTATCACAATCTGCTCTTCAGATTCCATGTGATCCATTATGTCCTTCGTAGGTCTTTGGTTATTTTCTTCATCCTTTTATCTGACCTCCTGCGTTCTTTTTTCATCGTAGCTAGAGAAGATAGTTCCAACGCCATGTGTTGTTTGGAACTTAATTGTAGCATGCACAGTGGAAACCACGATACCCATCTTTTGCATAGTTGTCCTTCTGATTAGCATATTGTAGGGAGATCTGGACCTTACGATGACGAAGTTGAGGATTTCAGTCCTCACAAACTTTCCTTCGCCAAGTGTCACCTCCAAGGGTATTTCTCCTAGGGGCCACAAGCGTTCCCCTGAGAATCCCACTAGAGGCATCTTTGGCTCTACTTGCTTGGACCTAATCGAAGGTTTAAGCTTCATGAAGCAATGTTCGTAGATTATCTCGCAAGAACTTCCACAGTTCATATAAACTTTGTTAACCTCCAGGTTTGAAATCACGACCTTAATGACCACCGGATCCTTCAAGGAAGGCTTTTGTGCCTCGGATGGGAATGTTATCTCTCCTACCCTGGGCGTTTCTCTTTCGGAGACCCTCCTTTTCAAGTTCGAGGAGTCCCTGTGAACCATTAGAATGGGAGCTTCTTGAGGAGTGGTGTCTTTTCCCAATTGTGTATCAGTGACCTTCTCCTTGCCCTTCTTTATTCCCTTCACAAGATGCGTCAACTGCCCTGACTTCACTGCTTCTTCTATCTATTTCTTCAACTCTCGGCAGCTGTTCATTTCGTGGCCAAAGTCTTCGTGAAAGTAGAAATACTTAGTCGTATCCCTGTTCTTGCCCTTTCCTGTCATGCAAGGGGGTGCTTCGAAGGCTTTCGCAGCCTTTTCTGTAGCTAGTATTTCCCTTGGGGACTTCGTCAGACTTCCCAGCAAACCATGATTCGGGCCTTTGCTGTAAGGAGTAAACCTGTTATGGTTCTTGTTCTTGTTCTTCGACCCCTCCCATGAGGAGTGTTTTGCGATTTTGTTACCTTCCACCGGAGCCCCATTGGTAGACACTTCCTTCGCCTCTATCCAAGTGTACGTCCTTTCCATCAGACCCTTATAAGTTGCAGGAAGGTCTGTGGATAGGAACTCTACCAGGTGACGGTCTCGTAGGCCATGCACGAAGCCAGAAATACGTTGCTCTTCATGTAAGCCCTGGATTTGCAGAGTCTCGTCTGTGTATCTCGTAACGAAGCTTCTTGTGCTTTCATTCTCCTTTTATTTAATTTTATGCACTGTGAGGTGAGTTCTTGTAAACTTTTTCTGTTGACTAAAGTGTGAATGGAATTTAGCCTTCAAATCATCAAGGTTAACAATACTGCCTAGTTTCTGTCCATTCCACCAGATGCGGGCGGAATCCCGGAGGGTGTATGTAAACATGTGACAGGCTACGGGCATGACCCACTTTTGCATCCTTATAGCCCCTTCGAACAAGTGTATAAAGTTATCCGGATCCCCTTTTCCATCATAGGTGCCTATATGCGAAGGCATCTTCAAACCGTCGGGTAAAGGATAGTCTTCAATCAATCTTANTTGTAAACTTTTTCTGTTGACTAAAGTGTGAATGGAATTTAGCCTTCAAATCATCAAGGTTAACAATACTGCCTAGTTTCTGTCCATTCCACCAGATGCGGGCGGAATCCCGGAGGGTGTATGTAAACATGTGACAGGCTACGGGCATGACCCACTTTTGCATCCTTATAGCCCCTTCGAACAAGTGTATAAAGTTATCCGGATCCCCTTTTCCATCATAGGTGCCTATATGCGAAGGCATCTTCAAACCGTCGGGTAAAGGATAGTCTTCAATCAATCTTACAAAAGGTGTCGCAGGGCCCGCAGGCTCTGGATATAGACAATTATAAGGTGGCATGTTCATGGGGACAGCGTTGTATGGATTATGAGGAGGAGGCACCCCCGAAGGGGTTTGGTTAGGATAAGGAGGATAAGGTGTACTCATGTTGAAAGGGTAGTTGTTGCACATGGTATACGAAGGGTGTACCACAGGCTACCCATACGGTATAGCAGTTTGTGGGAAATGGTGGTTACTAGGTTGTCCATTTATGGGAGGATAAAGATTTTGAGAATAATTCTGAGTTTGGAATTGGGGGTACATACCATTGGGAGGAAGGTTCCCTCCCGTACTGAACGAAGGCGGATTGCCTCCTATGCCAGAAGTGTGAGAAGGCTGCAGTGGAACCCCTGCTTCAGTTCTCCCCAAATATGCAGCTAGTAGCGGAGGCAGGTTTACCTCCGGGTTTTCCCTTCGCTGGCTCCTTCCATTGGAGCCCTCAGCTACCGTCCCCTCTCTTCTTGTGGGGGCTCAAGGACTCCCTCAAAGCCAACAGATCTTCCTCCTGCCCTTCGACCAACAGGGGACCCAATGCGCAGAACAAAATAAGTAGCCCCCGGCGCCGAGGGCCTCGGCTCCATTTCTATCTCTTCATCGTATTCATCACTGGAGTATTCTAACTCTTTTCGCATCTCTGTGTTACGAACCTGTCTCCTTCGAGCCCTTAGCAAAGATTCTAACGCTTCGTAATTAGCCTCAACGAAGGCAGGGCTAATGACCGGTTCTGGGTTGGCTGATGTCGAAGCATGGTGATTGGGTGTTGTTTCTGGGTGAGATCGTGTCGTGAATGTGGATACCGTAATTGGTGGAAGACTGTTAGGGTCGGTTACAGGTATTGGGGTTAAAGTCGAGAAACCCGGTGGGGGTGTAATTTCTCTTTCTTGATTCATGCCGGAAAAGTAGTGAGTGTGTTTGACTGGTTATTTGCTTAGGAATAACGAGACCAATTGTAGCGGGTCCCACGGATGGCGCCACTGATTGTACAATAAATTGCACTACCAGGCCTTCGATGGTGATCAAAGGATATTGGGGATGTTGTGGTTGAGCCAAGCTTGTGTCTAACCTGAAAATAAGAAATACGGAGACACTACGTTAAGTGATTGCGCAGGGGTTGGGCCTTGCGAACCACCTCCGGCGTGTGAATAAGTATTTGGTATGAAAAGTTTAATGAAAAGTTAGTAAAGTAGAGTTGTTAAGATTGCATACCAGAACTGAAACTCGTCCAAGACTATTTATAGGGGAAGAAAACAGCTTGGGGAGTGTTTCCGCGTTTGTAGGAGATCATGGGGGTGTCCCATGATTTTGTGGTTAACCGCTAGGGCTTAGTGTCCACTCTTCCTGAATTAACGGGAGAGTTAAGGAAGAAGAGGGAACATGGATAAGACGGGGGACGTGGGTATGACTTGGTCTTGCGCTCTTTCCGCCTTATGTTGATTGAAGAATACCCCAAAGGGCTTATTCCTTCGTTTGGCGAATTCCCAACTGGTAACTAAATCATAAGTGATTAGTTTTACGCCCATGAAGGTTTAAGGAGGATAGCCAGAGCCTGCGATTATGTAGGATTTGAGCAGGACCGAAGGGAGGTCCTTCGACCTGATCGGAGGGTATATTATCAATTTACTTATTGTTAGATCAAAATAAAACCACATGTGATTCAACTTATAATAACAAATAGTAAATCACATGTGATTTACATTGTTCATAACAAAACACAACAAGAAATAGAATCACATGTGATTTACTCATTTTTAGATCAAAACAGAATCACATTTGATTCAATTTATAACATCAAAGAGTAAAACACACGTGAATTACATTTTTCATAACAAAGCACAACAAAAATAGAATCACATGTGATTTACTCCTTTCTATAACAAAACAGAATCACATGTGAAACCACCACCAAAAACCATCACATCTTCAAAATTTATAGAAAAAACACATAAAAAACTACTTAACATCCTCCTCCTCCGCCACTAACCTCTGTGAAACCACCATTAACAACCATCACAAACCGTTACCATCAAACACCAAACTCTCACCATAAATTACTAATTACCATAACCGCTACAACGATGGCGGTACAACAACCACCGCCATAACAACAACATCTCCGGTGGCAGGAAAATAAGTGGCACAACATCACTAATGGTAACAAAGAAGAAGAAAAAAAAACGATTTACAAGCAACGGTTAACTTTTAGATTGTGCTACTCTATAAGATTTTTTATTTTGATAGAAAAAAGGTTAGGGTTTGATTTGTAGGAATGGGGAAAGAGGTTGGTGTGTGTGTGTGTGTGTATGAGAGAGAGAGATAGAGAGAGAGAGAGAGAGAGAGAGAGAGAGAGAAATGAAATAAACGTGTATTTTGAAATGTGAGAAATGAAAAAAATGAATGAGATGTGACTGAACCTAACGAGGTGTATTATTTTTGAATGTGTAATTACAAATATGCCCTTCAGTAATTAATTAAATTAAAATAACAATTAATCTCGACCATTAGATGTTAAGATTATGGGTGGTCGAGATCAAGGAATTTGTGCTTTAGATAAAATGTGTTACGCAAGGAACTATTCTCTTTAAGTAAATGTGTTGTCTCTTTATGTTTAGTATACTTAAAATTATAAATAGCATGAGGCTTGGATTGACGGCATGACCAAGACTCAGAGATGTACAAGAACCATATCAGATAAACCCCAAATCAACCAAGAATCAACTAACCAAAGGTTAATTGATCACCAGACTTAAACCAAGCAAAAGCCGAAAATCAAGAAACCCTAATTTTTTCAAAACTTAGGCGAATTCTTCCAAACCTTCCAAGAACCAAAAATAATACCGAATCTATCGACTAACAATAGTTAATCGATGAACTGAAGCCTAAAAAGTCAAAAGCCCCAAATTATACAAACCTTAATTTTTTGAAAAAGTTGGCGTTTTCTCAAAAACTTTAGATCTAACAAAAATAACACAAGATTTTTTTAACTAACAAGAGTTAATAGACCATAAACCTTTAAAAAAACAAGAAACCCCAAAATTTTAAGGAAACCCTAATTTTTTTAAAGGCTATTTAGTGCAAGATAGATCGTATCTGCTTTGATACCATGTAGAAATTATGATTTAAATACACAAACTCTTTATTAAATCTAAATTTAACAAAGTAACAAACTGATCAAAGTCAGAAACGAATCAACCACAATCTCACCATAACTATTCTTGTGTGAGACTATATGTTATCAAAATGATAATACTTCTATTACAAAGAACAAATCAAAACTACAAGATCAAGATCATCTGAAAGCGAGAGAGAGAGAGAAAGAGAGAGAGAGGGGGAGGGTGAGAGAGAGAGAGAGAGAGAGAGTGTGTGTGTGTGTATGTATGTGTGTGTGTGTGTGTGTGTGTGTGTGTGTGTGTTGGTCCACAAGGTTTGAGCAAATGACGATACCATACGAGCAATGAGAAAATCGACATCTTTTACTCAAGACCACTATATCTACTAGTAACACTATTTGTACTTTTCAACGTGTATAAATCTTTATTAGAAATAAATCAAAGATTTACAGTTGAATAGCTCTCGGTAAAACTATTTTGATTGAGCAACAAATGAAACACTCCTTTGGGAACAACTAAAGGTAGCTATCTTTGCTTATTTGTTCTTAGGAGAGGGGATTCTATCAACTAAGAGCTAAGTTCTACTTTATGTGTTTGTTTGGAATCCTGCTTATCCCGGTTACAAAGTTTCGTTTAAATAGGCAAAGGAATATTGTGGAAGCACATGGGTATAGTAGTCATAAGGATTTATTTGATACGCTTTTAAGGGGTCATTTAAGCCTTAAATCGTTAGTATATGGTCAAATATTGGCTCAAATCATTTCTTTTCTCATTTTAGGTACTTGGGACGTGAATTCTGGAAAATGGAGCATTTTGGACGTTTTTGGACTCAAAAGTGAAGAAAACGACAAAATCAATAAACAAGTCAGGAAATTACACTTGACGGTGTCACGCCATATACAGTGACGCCGTCACTTGGAGATTCAAGAGGTGGAAAATATTGCAAATGATGCTAATGACGGTGTTACGCCAAATGACGGCGTCAAGTTATATTGGAAGTAGGCCGTCTGGCACAAAGTTTACAAGAGACGGCCCAGAGAGATTTGTACGTGACGACGTCAGAAGGTATTCTTGCACAAGACGAAACCCTAATGACGGCGAGCTGACGGGGTTAGGACTCTGATGCGCGGGATTGCGACCACGCACTAGGGTTTTACCTCTCAAGGGATCTTGAGAAGCTTGCAATCCCCACCAGGCAGTGTACCTGACCGATGTAGTATAGTGTAGTGGCAAGTACCGGGGGATTGATCGTTCTCTGCGGGAANATTCTTGCACAAGACGAAACCCTAATGACGGCGAGCTGACGGGGTTAGGACTCTGATGCGCGGGATTGCGACCACGCACTAGGGTTTTACCTCTCAAGGGATCTTGAGAAGCTTGCAATCCCCACCAGGCAGTGTACCTGACCGATGTAGTATAGTGTAGTGGCAAGTACCGGGGGATTGATCGTTCTCTGCGGGAATAGTGTCCTTAGGATTGAAAAACTACTCTAATAAGTCTAGGGGTGAAGGAAGATTCTTTTTGTATTTTATTATTTTTATGAAAGCAAGTAAAAATCTCGGGTTTGAAGGAGTGGGCGGAATTAGTTGCTAGTCAACTAACCCAAATACTACTAATGCAAATAAAATAAAATAACAAGAAAGTAAATGTTTGTGAGAACTATATGGAGAAAAGTGTGTTTACTTAGATTTCCTTACTCCCTAACTATCTTTTACTGATTGATTAGTGTGTATTAATTGCGTGGATGACGGATTGTATTCCTTAATAACGGTCGTAGGGGTGTGTACGGACTACCCCAACTCTATAAGCTCCTACTTCACTCCTATGCCGAGCCGGCTAAGAAGTTCCTAACATGGGATCACTAGAATTCGCTCATGCATTAAATACAATCAAATAACCATAGTACACCTTGGTTCATGTTTCTTAAGACGTTCAAGCATGTTACCAATTGGAAGTCTGCCAGTTTTCTTAAGCCTAACATCGATAAACATTCATCCAATACAATCAATAACACACCATTCAATCAATAATCAATAGTTAGGTTTCATTAGATCTAAGCAAACACAAAGAAAACCTAGCCTAGCATGTTAAACAAAAGACAAGAACAAGATAGAATCAAACAACACATAGACATATTGAATGATTAATTGATTACTTATCTTCAATGTAACATGGAAGATCTCAAGGTAAAAAACCTTGAAAAAGCTGCTAAAATTCGTCTAGGGTTTCTCCCTAAAAAGTTCCACACTAATGACTAAAAATTATGAGAATATATATAGAAAAACAGATCTGACGGCGTCACGTTGTAGCCTTGACGCCGTCACCTCGCCGTGCTTAGGGTTTCTTGATGGCCTTCTTGACGCCGTCCCCCTTTAATCTCCCAAAATCCGTTCTGGCTTATCAAGGCTTGACGGCGTCACATCCAAGCTTGACGCCGTCATGGGTACTATTCCAGCAGATTTTGGCACTTTGTCGAATTCTTCACTTTTATGCTCCAAAAACGTCCAAAATGCTTCCTTTTCCAGAATTTCTCTCCAAAGTACCTAAAATGCCAAAAGGAACGATTTAGGGCGATATTTGATCAAATAAATACGATTTAGGGCTTAAATGACCCCCGAAAAGCGGTACACTTTTCGCCTTATCAAATACCCTTACACTTGAGATTTGCTTGTCCTCAAGCAAATGCGCTTTTATTCTAATCAAAATACAAGTTAGGGGTCATTTAACACTAATATAAAAGTAATTACAACAAATAATCGTTCCACTTTAATCATAATAAGCACGGAGATTACACACTAGCACCTCACAAGTAGTGTTTAGATACTCACATCTCTCAGGTGTCATAGAATTATATCTCATAAATGAAAATGGACAATATCTCTCACTACCTGTCATAGCAAATAGATTACCATAGGCTTGGGAAAGGATCGAAAACCTTCTCCACTAGGCGTAAGCACCTAAGATAAACTATCAAAGAGGGCTTTACAAAAAGGGTTGTAATGAGGTGTAGGGATATGATAAACACGGTTTTGTTGGATAAGGGATATTTTACTGGTGGCGAGTTAAAGATCTTGATTAATTACATGTACAATATGGCGTTGCTAAGCCAAGACTAGACTCGACTTAAGCTAATTCAAAAACTAATAAAAACATAAAATAAACAAAGAAAGAAACGGGATGGTAGTCTGTATGTTTTTTCTACTTTTCTTTTTCTCATTTTTTTTTTCATACACTCTTGCCCTACCATCCAAAATAATACATCATAGGGGCCTCGGTTCTCCCCTTACACTTGAACTTTTACATACTTTACAATTTACTATTCTAATGACTCGAATTAAGATAATCGAAACACTTGGAGTACTTTTAAAATATTTAGCACATATGGGGGTAATAATGTTGTTCTTCTTCATTACTCCATTACACTAGTACTTTACCCATGAGTCCCAATCGTCCCAAAACAATATGTACAAGGATATGACTCGACTTAGCAACCATGTAATCAATTAGATAATTAACTAAGGGTTTAAACAAATGTTGTCACAATAATGCACTAAAGATGAGTGCATACAAGGAAGGCTAAGGCGATTTGGGTGTACATTTGGGGTGGATTGTAAACAAATTCTTCCTTTAATTAAAATGCTTAAAGTTAGAAACGAAAAGGATATGCTCTGGAGGGTGTACTAGGGGTATCGTGTACCAAAGATGGGTACAACGCAAAGGTGTGGGAGAATTACTTGACCAATGAAGTCAATGTAATTATAACAAAAACACAGGTGTAAAACAATGGGTTAATCCTAATGCCTCTTATCATGTAGTAAATCTAACTACACGAATGTAGTCTCACTTGTGGATTCGGGATGGTCCTATCGCAAGTTCTAGAATCTAAGTGTTACCGATACTCACACCATAGCATAAATGCTTTTCCTACCAATTCTAGGGGCGAACTTCACATATTTGGGGTGGAAAAAATTTTTAGTGGTACGGTTTTGTGCTAGTCATATAACTCCTATCCATGAGACGCTTATTAAGACCAAAGTTTCACTCCTATATGTTGTAAAAAATTTTAAATTTGGCACTAAAATTGCCCTAACAGGTATTTCTCTCAGTTTTATTACACACCTACCATTAAACAAACAAAAATCAAGCGTAATTGCATTCTCTAAGGAATCGTAATTTACCCCCCCCCCCCTTACACTTAAGATGAACATTGTCCCCAATGTTCAAATAATAAGACGTAAAAGTAAATAAGGTAAAAGTATGAAATCAAATATTTTCTTGAAAAACAATTACCTTAGTTCCTGGAATCCTGCAAAATCTCATTATGACTCGATACAAGCATTTGACTCAAACAAATACTAATATGTATGTTCATTTTATATCGTTACAATTCATGTTCCAATTCGTTCTTATAAACAAATTTAGATTTCCCTTACACTTATCTTTTGCAAAATACCTTTGTATGTAGTTAAGACGAAGTTAAAAACAAAATAAAGCATTTTCACAATTTTGAAACATGAATCAATAACAATAAAAATAAAACATACATACGGAAGTAAATAAAATCAAACACACAAACAAACAAAACAAATAAAGCAAATAAAGCTTGGGTTGCCTCCCAATAAGCGCTTGTTTTTGTTCGAGTCACGAGCCTGACTCTACCCTTATTTAACAGAAATAGGGGAGGTTTTCCCTACACTTAGGATTAAGTGCGGGTGAAAGTAGCGATACACACCCTTAGGGTGGAAATATGCCACGTGAGAAAAGGAGTGGGGGATGAATTGTATGCTCAAAGGGTTGCACTCCTTTCATCATGACCTTACCTAGTTCAATTGGGTCAATGGGTGAATTGAAATTTTCTCTTAGAAAGGGATCATCTTCTATCAATTTCGAGAGACTCCTAGTTAGGAATCTATCTTCACCTAATAAACCCAGTTTAAACCCATAATGTTTCTTATGATCAATCATGAATGGGTGATGTAAGTATGTAAGGTCATGGTTCACTCCTATATTGGCTTCCTCTCTACAAGGCTTAGAGTCTACTACCTTTAACGTAAAACTACCCGGACTAGTTGGTTTGATGGGTGGATCGGGACCTTTTTCAATTCCTAAATTCACATCTAAAGATGGAAGATTAGGTAATGGTTTTGGTTGAGGCTCCAGTTCATTAAAACTAGGAACTCCCATAGAACTAAGAGTAAGGTTATCATTACAAGTATTCAAACCTATGTCCTCTAGTGGTGCTTGGTCCAAGGGTTCTACCTCCATTGGGATTCCTAAAGTCTCTTCTACTTCTACCGGGTAAGTCACGGGCTGTATGTGTGCCTCAAATGATGGTAGGACTTGTGGGGTACTTGGTGGGCTTGTGTTATTTACCTCATCATTCCTCGTGTCAAGATCACCTATATCCTCATCATGTGTTTTAGTAGAATCTATCCTAAGCATTTACCCTAGTATCTCAAGTGCTTCTCTAGGCATCTCAACTTCTATATCCGAATCATAAGGATCATCCTCAATATTCTGACTGCTATATTCAAATTGCCCAAAAGATTCATCATGTGTTTCTTGAGATTCATCGTCATCAATCATAAAACCTAGGTCTTTATGATCAATGTGATCATGTTCGGCTAAATCCTCCATCACATCAAGGTCACCTATGTGTTCATCCTGTATTATGGTAGTGCCTAACCATGACATGCAGCTAGGTGGCTCATAAGAAACTATCCTAGGTGAAGGCTCATATGGTGCATAGGTTTCACTAAGTGAGGCATTTTGAGGGTTTGATGGAGCTCCTAAGGTGAATTCTTTAAAAGTCTTATGCACTTGGCCTCTTTTCTCAAGGTACTCAATAAAATCAATATAAGATCCTGTCCTCCTCATTTCATTCCTCCATCTTGGTATATCCAAACTGGCGTAATTATATTTTTTCTGGCAAAACACTAGCTAGTGTCGGACTTGGTGGATTCACGTTCTCCATAATGGTGAACGGAAGAGTCAATGGAAAAGTTTTTACGAACACAAGCACAAAGAAAAAGATAGACTAAAGAAAGCTAATAAAATGAAAATAAAATCTCTCTAGATAGGAATCTAAAGAGTAGACCTAAGTAAAAATAAAATTTTCAACCTAAACAATAACTATTCCCCGGCAGTGGCGCCAAAAACTTTGATGCACGGGATTGCGACCACTCACTAGGGTTTTACCTCTCAAGGGATCTTGAGAAGCTTGCAATCCCCACCAGGCAGTGTACCTGACCGATGTAGTATAGTGTAGTGGCAAGTACCGGGGGATTGATCGTTCTCTGCGGGAATAGTGTCGTTAGGATTGAAAAACTACTCTAAAAGGTCTAGGGGTGAAGGAAGATTCTTTTTGTATTTTATTATTTTTATGAAAGCAAGTAAAAATCTCGGGTTTGAAGGAGTGGGCGGAATTAGTTGCTAGTCAACTAACCCAAATACTACTAATGCAAATAAAATAAAATAACAAGAAAGTAAATGTTTGTAAGAACTATATGGAGAGAAGTGTGTTTACTTAGATTTCCTTACTCCCTAACTATCTTTTACCGATTGATTAGTGTGTATTAATTGCGTGGATGACGGATTGTATTCCTTAATAACGGTCGTGGGGGTGTGTACGGACTTCCCCAACTCTATAAGCTCCTACTTCACTCCTATGTCGAGAAGGCTAAGAAGCTCCTAACATGGGATCACTAGAATTCGCTCATGCATTAAATACAATCAAATAACCTTAGTACACCTTGGTTCATGTTTCTTAAGACGTTCAAGCATGTTACCAATTGGAATTCTGCCAGTTTTCTTAAGCCTAACATCGATAAACATTCATCCAATACAATCAATAACACACCATTCAATCAATAATCAATAGTTAGGTTTCATTAGATCTAAGCAAACACAAAGAAAACCTAGCCTAGCATGTTAAATAAAAGACAAGCGTAAGATAGAATCAAACAACACATAGACATATTGAATGATTAATTGATTACTTATCTTCAATGTAACATGAGAGATCCAAGGGTATAAAACCCTTAAAAAAGCTGCAAAAATCGTCTAGGGTTTCTCTCTAAAAAGTTCCACACTAATGACTAAAAATTATGAGAATATATATAGAAAATCAGATCTGACGGCGTCATGTTATAGCCTTGACGCCGTCACCTCGCCGTGATTAGAGTTTCTTGATGGCCTTCTTGACGCCGTCCCTCTTTAATCCGTTCTGGCTTATCAAGACTTGACGCCGTCAGCTCCATGCTTGACGCCGTCTGGAGTACTATTCAGCAGATTTTAGCACTTTGTCGAATTCTTCACTTTAATGCTCCAAAAATATCCAAAATGCTTCCTTTTCCAGAATTTCTCTCCAAAGTACCTAAAATGCCAAAAGAACGATTTAGGGTAATAAATGATCAAATAAATACGATTTAGGGCTTAAATGACCCCCGAAAAGCAGTACACTTTTCGCCTTATCAGACTCATAACCTGACGCCGTCACCTTTGTAACTCTATATATAGTTTTGGATTTTTCATTCATTAAGTGTGCAACTTTGGAGATAAACCCTAGTCCGAATTTTACAGATTTTTTTAGGGTTTCAAACCCTCTATTCTTCCATGTTTAATTGAAGATAAGTTTTCCTTTAATCATTCAATATGTCTATGTGTTGTTTGATTAATTGTTTATCTTTTCTTTACAGTAACATGCTAGCTTAGATTACTTAGTGTTTTCTTAGATCTAATGAAACCTAGTTATTGATTGTTGGTGAGTTGTTTATTGTTTGGTTGATTGACTCGCGTTAGGCTTAAGAAAACTGGCTAACCTCCTTTGTGTAACAAGCTTGAACGTTTTAAGAAACGTAATCGGAAGTGCACTACGGTTTTATTGGTTGTATTTAATGCATGAGTAGATGTTAATGATTCTATGATAGGATACTAAACGTGTCATCATAAGAGGAGATAGATATTCATAGAGTTGGGGAAGGACGTTCACGCCCCCATGATTGGTATTAAAGAATATAACCCTTCAACTAAACAATTGTGACATTCAACAAATCAACAAAAGATAACTAGGGAGTAGTGAAATCTAAGTAAACACGTTTGTCTCACATAAGAAGTCCACCAATTTACTTTTGTTGTTATTTTATTTTATTGTTTTAGTTTAATTAGTAGTTTTGGGTTAGTTGACTAGCAACTAATTCCGCCCACTCTTCCAATACCCGAGATTTTTACTTGCTTTCATAAAATATAAAATACAAAAAGAATCATCCCTCACCTTTAGACCTAGTTGACCTACACTTCAATCCTAACGACACTATTCCACTAGAGAATGATCAATCCCCCAGACATACCTATACTACACTACAACGATCAGGTACACTGCTTGGAGGAAGTCGTACTGAGGACCCTAAGTACTGTCAAATTGGTACGTACAACATCCCCTTGAAAATTGCTGGATCTTCACGAACTTGCTGGAAATGGAGTACCATGCCGGCAGGATCCCTATAAAGAAAGCCGCACAGAAAGAGAAGACTACTTGGAATTCGGTGGGAATCCACAAAGACAGCGTAGGAGATATCGCACATTATACTGCAATATGGTGAGCATAGCCATGTCTGATGAAAGAGCCACCTGAAGAGGGAATCCAACTATCGCAATTCAATCATAGGGCTAAACTGTGCTTCAAGATCCCTTTAAAAGTAAACCTTTTGTGAGGTTGCAGAATCCCGCATCAAGTTTTTGGCGCCGCTGCAGGAAAATAGTTATTGTTTAGGTTGAATTTTATTTCATTTAGGCCTACTCACTAGATTCCAATCTAATGAGATTTTTATTTTCTTTTTATTAGCTTTCTTTAGTTTATCTTTTTTCTTAGTGTCTTTGTTCATAATCCATATTATCCGCCATCATGGAGGGTGGTAATATCTTAGACCCATCAACCCACCACAACCAAACCACTAAAACCCACCCGAACCACCTAGAGCACGCACTTTAGGAGAATACTCCTGACCTAGCCACCAAGGCTATCGAAACATCATTGAGCTCAATCAAGGAGCCAATGTGTCTCCCTTGCGATCCGACACCATCTAGTTGGTGCAAAGCGGATGTGCATTCCATGGACTTCGTTCCGAATATCCAAACCAACATTTCAAGGATTTCCTTAAAATCGTTCATTCCATAGACCTTGATGTTGCCACTCGAGAGACGACACGATTGCGTCTCTTCCAATTCTCTCTACGTGACCAAGCTAGTCAATGGCTTGAGCGTTTACCGGTGGGATCCATCACCTCTTGGGATGATCTTACTTCTCATTTCCTTGCTCAATTTTTCCTACCGGAGAGAACTACAAAGCTAAGGAATGACATCTTGATGTTCCAACAACGTCAAGGTGAAACTCTTTACGAAGCGTGGACTCGTTTCAAGGACTTACTCCAAAAAGTCCCTCATCATGGCATTAATCTTTGGCTCCAAGTCCAAATTTTCTATGACCATGTCAATCAATCCACAAGGCAAACCATTAACCATGCGGCCGGTGGTAAGCTACGTGACAAGAATGCGGAAGAATCGTGGGGAATTATAGAAGATATTGCTCTCTATGACAATGAATGTTGGAATGATCCCCGCGATTTGAATAAAACGGTCAAGGAAATATCTTTGCCTTCGAATAATTCAAGCATTCCCGACCGTAGGATCATGGAACTTAAGGACCAAGTCAAGTTTCTCATGAAATCCTACGAAGCTCCTAAACCTTCAAGCCAAGTGAACAAAATCACTTCTTCATGCAAATTATGTAGTGGTCCTCACGACACTCGTGATTGCACGGAATTCCCCGAACAAGCTTTTGCGGACTACGCGTCCTCACGTACCGATGGAGCGGGAGAAAAGTGGTTCACTTCTAGACCTGGACCTAGGAACTTTAATGAGGCTTCTGAGGCATGGAAGGATAAGCCAAACTTCAATTGGAGTCGAACTCAGAGCGTATTATTCAATGACTCTCCCCCACTTACATGGTCTCAACACTATCCTCCCAAGCAGAATGACCAAGAAAGGGTACTGTGTAATTTTATATCATCTCAAGAAGCACGACTTGCCAAACTCGAAAGCCAGTTTAAACAACAACAAACAGAAATGGATAACAAAATTGGTAACTTGTTGAGTGTTATCAGTGAATCAACTCAAAAATTCCCCACCCAAAGGACTAGCCAGGGTTGAAGAAGTCAAAACCACCACCCTCGTAAACAAAACGCCCTCATTTTTAAAGATAAAAGATCCTAGTAAGCTTTTCAAACATACATCTTCAAAGGGAAAGGGGATTATGAGTCCCCACTCCTCAAGCCAAATCCACTTTGTAAACACCATCACTGCAATACCTGTCCCTAAGATTGATCTAATTGACAAGAGTGAGGGGAACACTGAAGAAGGTACTATTGAAGTAGAACCCAGTCCACCCAAAAACCCTCTAGGCTCACATGATGATACAATCATTGGTGACATAGATGATAGGAAGGGCTTGGAGGAAGAAAACACTTCCAAAGGATTCTCAGGAGTATTAAATAGTTCCCTCATGGAGGAACTTGAGAAAGGCACGGTGAAACTATCCATTAGCTTTGAGAATAGGATAGAGGAGGGTGATGCGGTGTTTGTTAGTGCAAGTTTTAAATTTATAAAAGTGAATTACCAAATCTAGAAACAACACATACGAGCAAGTGTACTCGTCCGTTATAGCAAGATATGATGGTAAGTCGGGATCGTTCGCAGGGATTTGTGAGTGAATCAAAAATTAGTCTATAAGTACTTATCTAAACGTGAGCAAATAAAGTAATAAGCAAATTCAATAAATTAAAAACTACGCTTGTTTAGACTAGTTTTCTACTTTGATGACACAAGTGATGTGATAACTCTCGAGAACATGTTGGTTGTGATAATTAGATAGTGATCTAATCTATTGTTTCTACAAGTTAAACCCTCGTCAAGATTTTAGTTCATAAAAACAAGCTTTAAGTGTAAACCAATCAATTCAAGATCTATCCAAGGTTCATAAGGTATGGTGCCCTTAAACACAAGAATAAACTCTTATTATAAATCAAATACTCTTAAGAAATGGTCATTACAAAAGGTCTCCTTTTCATAGACAAAAAGGGTACAATGGCTTATAAACATCTAGCCTTTCGTTATTTGGAGCTATTATCCAACTAGAGTTTACAAACAATCCGATTTGATGTTATAAAAGCTTTTCTTATTACAATTATACTTCTTGTTTCTTTGTTGAGTTAAGAATAATTATGGGTGAAAAACAATCATTCATAGACAAATGATTATAACTAATTAAGTAATATTTAATCTTTCGACCCTTGAAATTATTACTAATTAGTTAACCTTAACTTAACAAATGTCACGATGAAACTTAAGGTACAATTGGTTCTTAGGATTGACTTGAAATTGAATTAAAACATGTTATCACAACCACTACATCACTAAGTATAAAACATCATCCAAACAAGCGTAAAAAGGTATCTAGCTACTCATGGCAAATATGTAAACAAACTCAGAATATTTAACATTAGAATTCATGGTTATAAGTCTTACAATGCTTGGAAATTGATAACAAATGACAAGGTATTGATAACCTAAGTATTGGTGATGGTTCCTTGAGATTTTCGCCTCCAAATGTTGCTTCCTTGGTTCTCCAAATGCTACTGGTCCTTTCTGTACGAATTTGCCTTGTTGAGAGCTTGAAGATGAAAATAATTGAGAGTAGTAATGAGAGTAAATGTCTCCTTCAATTGTTGTTATGACTTGTGTGTG
>LBNU01007909.1:65795-101134 GCA_014162995.1 Artemisia annua
GCATGTTTTCCAGAATTCTTCTCAAAAGTACCTAAATGACAAAAGGAACGATTTAGGGCAATATTTGATCACATTTACTCGAATTAGGGCTTAAATGACCCCTTAAAACGGGTACAATTTTCGTCTCATCAGAGTAACTCCTTCTTTGTGAGCATCGATATTACGGAATATCGGTGGAGTGAATTGTAACGGTTTATATTCCATCAAAAGGATTATACTAGTGAATAGTATCGGTGTCGTGGATTCGCAACTGGACGTACGGATGGTATAAACCCCCCATCCCAAACCAGTATATATCGTGGTGTTCTTTACTTGCTTTATATACTATAGTTTTGTTTGTGGTTGTTGGATTCTTGTACAATCACTTGGTGATTCTTACGGCTTAAAGTTTTTAAACGTTCAAAAAGCCTAAGAAACCGTATTCACCCCCTTCTACGGTTCTACAATCTTCTTAATGTCAAGATCCATATAACATGCATACATTCTATCAATGATACCATCTACACTCCAATGGACAAAAGACCATCCACTGGAACAAGTGTCTGGTGATCCAACAAAACTAGTACAGATAAGAAGCTTGCTAGCTACTGATCCGGAGATGTGCATTTATGCTCTCAGCATGAGCACAACTGAACCTAAAAACATTCGGGGGGCAATGGCAGAAAATAGCTAGATAGAACCGATGCAGGAAGAACTTCTTAAGTATCACATTCATGACATTTGGGAAATAGTTGACAAACCACTTGATAAAAATGTCATTGGAATCAAATGGATATGGAAGAATAAACTGGATAAAGAATATACTGTGGATTCACAACAAAGCTCATCTAGTGGTTAAAGGATACAGACAGGAGAAGGGAATCGATTTTGAAGAATCATTCGCGTTGGTGGCTAGACTTGAAGAAGTAAGAATTTTCCAGGACTATGCAGCTCACAAGAACTTTACTGTTTACCAAATGGATGTCAAGACCGCATTCTTGTATAGGCCTCTCAAAGAAGAAGTGTATGTAAGTCAGCCAAAAGGCTTCGTCGATAGGGAACATCCCGACAAAGTTTATAGATTAAAAAAGGTTGTGCATGGCCTAAAGCAAGCACCAAGGGCGTGGTATGATGAACTCTCTTCTTTCCTGATAAAAAAATCACCAAAGGCATGGTTGATCCAACTCTTTTCACAAAATATGCGCCACTAACACCTTGATTGTTCGGATTTATGCGGATGACATCATTTTTGGCTCCACTACTCTGAATCTTTCAACTCAATTTGCAAATCTAATGAAGAGCAAATTCGAGATGTCAATGATGGGGGAAATGCAATTTTTTTCTTGGTTTACAAATAGACCAATCCCCTCGCAGTATCTTTATCAACCAATCCAAATATACCTTATAAATTTTGAAAAAAACATCATATGGAATCGTGTGACAGCGTTGGTACACCAATGGCTACTATACCCAAACTGGATTCTGATTTACATGGAAAACCCGTGGATCCGAAAAAATATCAGAGCATGATAGGTTCTTTGATGTACCTAAAAGCCAGTCAACCTGATATACAATTTGTTGTTTGTTATAGCACGGTTTCAGGCAAAGCCTACGGAAGCTCACCTCAAAGAGGTCAAATGGGTCTTTCGGTACCTAAGGAAAACCATTTACATGGAATTCTATTATCCAAAGGATTCTAGATTTAAACTAATCGCATTTTCAGACGCAGATCATGCAGGGTGTCAAGAAATATCAAAAAGCATATCAGGTGGTGCTTAATTTCTAGGTGAAGTTAGTTAGTTGGTCATCAAAGAAGCAAGATTGTACTGCTATGTCAACAGCAGAAGCCGAGTATGTGTCTTTATCTGTGTGTTGTGCCCAAGTCATTTGGATGCGTATACAACTCATGGATATGGATTTATCTTTTATAAAATACCTATGTATTGTGACTCAAAGAGTATATCACACCCCAAAAATGTCGCAGCTGAAAGGTAACCAGGTGTATGATGTTCATAGCACAAAGACGCAAGATATAATGAACGACCTATACATGAGTCGTTTAAAAGTACACGTTCGATTAAAGCAATAATGTTTTACAAACATAGCCTAAGAGTTTCACAAGATAAAATGAAGTTTTTATTTTGTAATCGAACATTAAGTAATGCAAAAAATCCTCGTCAAAAATGCGACTCTATGCCATGCTCCATGCAGACCAAGCTAGTGAAATCAAGAAGCTGAGAAATACACGCTAAAATGTCAACGTAAAGTTGGTGGGTTCATAGGTTTAAGTAATGTAATTGTAGACCACAAGATTTCTGAGTGTGACTATTATAACAAATACAATATCACATAAAAATATTACGATTATACTAAGCTCATGACATCGAAGCCTTAACCGACGTATACATTGTTACAAGTTGTTGCCCTGGTAGGTGATTCACCCAAGAACACCTAGAGTTCCAAAATTAAATACGTCAATTTGATATGGAAATCAAGTAAGTGCTACTTACCCGGACAGGGGTGTCGACCCCATCTATTTACAATATTCGTGCTTACAAAGTAATTAACGGTTCATGATAGTGAGGGCAAAGTTGGTTAACGAGTATTTAGGCAATCCGTAAAGGTTTAACACACTTGTGTCCATAAGTAAAAGCAAGAATGTATTCTCACCGCAAAGTATATCAAAACGAGTATAAAACAAGTAAACGTAGGGCTATGAAACTCACCTTAATCAAGTGGTGAATACGGAAAATATAACGTAGTTCAGCGAACAATGAATCTTAACCGCGACCTAAATAAATAAGTCGTCTTAGAAATCACACGATACGTACTATATGCATATGAGTTTTATAAAGTTTATCACCCTTATATACTTTTAGTAAAATTTAATAAAGTTTCATTAGGTCAAATCGTTTAAGAAAAATAAGTAAAACTCGTTTTTAGTTCCTAAAAACCCTTAAATATATCGTTATTTGGAAATTAAATATTGACTTTAAATGTGCGTAACGTCTTCGTTTCTTGTCCAATTTTTGTCATTTAAAGCCCTAAACGTAGGTTAAAATACTTAGTTTCAAAAAATCATAGCCTCGATTTGTGAAATTAGATTTTAGGTCTCCATTTATACTCAAATAGGGGTTGTCCTAATTTAACAGTTTCTGGCATAAATTTTACTCACTTTTCTGATGCCATAACTTCTTCGATACTTAACTTCTTTGAGCGATTCAAGTTGTTGAGTTTAGATCTAGGTCTTGTCTACATAAGCTATAACGACCATGGTTCTTGGTTTGGAGTCTAAAGTTCTCATAAATAGGCATCAATTTTCAAACTCAGAATCATAACTTTTCTGACAACCAGTTTCTTGTAAAATATATAAAATACTAAAAAAATTCCAAAAATTATAAATTTTGGCTAGGATCTACCTAAGACATAGTAGAACACTGAGGAGCAAAAGTTTTAGCCATAAGTGTTATCTAAAGTGGTGAAAACTAGTTCCTAATTTGACTAAAATTCTAGACAGTTTTAGGGTTTTGATAAACTAAGTTTATACAACTTTCAACACAACAAATCTACAGAGGTGATACAAAATAATGCATGATAAGTTAAATATGAATGAAATAGAGTATGAAATGAGTTATATGAAATGCTTACATGGATTTGTAGTGAATGCTTGATCAAAGGTGCACAAAAACACTAAGAAACCCTAAGAAAACCCGAATTTCAAGCTTCCAAGACCCAAGCTTCCTTAACCAACCCTTAACCAATTATACTAAGACTTGCAATACTAGCTTTGGGTGTGTGTTTTCTACCATGAATAAGTAGAGAGAAAGGGAGAGTTTTGATGTGTTTAAATGTGAATGAAAATGGTTCACAAGTAGCTTTTTTATATGGAAACACTTATGGTAGCTTTGAATGGTCTTAACATGGTTCACAAGAGTTTGTAAGAGCAAAAAGGCCAAGAAGGTCGTAAGACCTCTCTTGGGGGAGTGGGTTCACAAGGACCATTTGGGGGGGGGGGTTTAGGTCTCCAATGTTTGGGCACCTTTGAGGTAAGCATGGTTATGGTAAATTGCAAGTTCAAGGTTTGGAAACATATGCTGATATAACCATTTACACATGGCCGGTTTTTAGTATCACATACGGGGGGATATCTTGATTTTTGAAGTGTATAAAGGTGGTGAGTTGAGTTGGTTATTGCATGCATGCATGAGACTTAATGTAAGTCTCAGGTGATTTACGTAAAACTTATGAAATCAAATGCAAATGACCTATAAAATACGCTTATGAGAGTCATAGAGTACTTATTAAACGTAGACTAAACTTATTCTAGTGCCGGTATTCATTCAGAGTTGTTTTTCTTTGTACGCGGATTAACCTAACGGTTATACGTTAAAGCAAGGAATCACTTATTCAAAGTAAAACGTTTAAGTTTAGGTTTTAGTATTAACCTGAAAAATGTCATTTGTCACAGAGTTCTGTAGTCATCTAATGCAATCCAGTACAACACTCCCACACAAAATATATCGTTGTCAGATACCATTTCATCAAATAGCATGTAGAAAAAGGTAATGTTCAATTATTTCGTGAAGATTGATTAACAAATCACTGATTTATTTACAAAAGCCCTTCCAAAAGAAAGGTTTGAGTATCTAGTTCACCGAATTAGAATGTGAAGCCTAACTCCCGAGCAGTTAAAACGTCTTCTTGATAATATATCAAAAGCTTCGCTGTAAATATTTTTGAAAAACCAAAATAGAAAAATAGAAATTTCAAAAATCCAAAAACAATATAAAACTTCAAAAATACAAGAAGATTATAAAATATAAAATCCAAAAATATTCTTCTCACTACATGTCTCTTGTATAGTCGATAGTGTTTACCTTTTTATAAATACCATTCAACAATGATACGGAGATGTAAATATGCTTGAGCGAGAGTTCTTCATTTATACAATAATGTTTTCTAAAACATGTAATTTCTAAACTTTCTATCAACGATTTCTGATTATCTCAGATTAGAACTCCCTTTTAAAGAAAGGAGAATGCACGTTTCAGTGCATTTAGCCTAATGAAAAGAAGAGAATCTTTTTTATCTTAAAGATTTATTATAATTTTTTAGATTCTCAAACTCTTTTAAATTTTCTCAAAGATCAATAACTTTTAAGTATTTCAACTTAGGACTCGTTCTTAAAAATGACTTATGTGTACATTTCAATGCACAACTCGATTTTCAAAAAGATGTCCATAGTGTACGTTTCAGTGTGCTACACCTACAAATGGTGAGAAATCATCATAATCTTGAGCACCTTTTTAAGATGTATCAAAAGAATTTTCAAAATCTTTCAAACCATTGTGTGTTCAAGATAACTCCCTCCAAAGCCTTAAATAATTTTAAACTTATAGTTTGAAAAGCTTTCTTCAAGGGGGAGTATAAACTCACAATGTTCCAAATTTCATGCAACACGATCATGCAACATATCTTTTAAGCAGTTGATATCAAAAATATCACAAATATGTTAATTTGAGGGGAAGAAAACATGATTAAATTGTGATCAAAGCTCGAAAAGACTTGTGTACGTGCTCATTCCTCCATGTACAAAATCATTTGATTCCTTGAAACTTCATAAGCACATATGAAGGAGGAGTAGTTCTTTAAAACAAAAACTTTCAAGGTGTTCACAAAACAAGTTTTCTTATAACACTTTGAACGATTTAAAATTGGCTTCATGGCTACGATACAACAACAAACCAACCAAATCAACACTTATGTTTGTGAAGAAATAAGGCGGTTAATTTTGATACTCCCATGGTCCAGCCAGAGCCAAAGGGACCTACCCATGGACATTTAACTAGTTAGAATAGAAGTCGGTATGTCAAAAGCAGATGATTGAGTAAAAGGGAATTATGCTGTCAATGTAAGAGCTATTACTGGAACAATCACAATAAGGTGATAGTCAGGACGACATGATACGCATTGAAGGGGTTGAAGAATGAAAAAGAAAAGTTAATAAAAGGGTGAAAAGAAATGAACCCTCCATAAACTTAGGACAAAACTAGGTCAATAGATATGCTATCATTAATCACAAAGATGATTAGGATATTGAAGATAGACATCATGAACCCAGTGATGCAATGCATAACCCATCCCTAGCCACTCAAGTTTTTTTCAACAGATTCTTGTTTCATTTCTCACGGAGACTAAACATATAATTTATCGGCTGGCCTCTCAATTCGAGATGTGTTGATATTGAAAAGGTGGCAGTCCGCTCCAGCCTCCGCTCCACTTTATTGAGTCTAGAGCCAAATGAGATTCACAAATAATATCTCATAGGACACATGAAAATTTACACTTGTTGTTCACCAATAAGAACACAAGTAGTACTTAAGAGTCCTTCGTAGATCCTAGTAATCTTGTCAGAACATTCATAGTGGATATTACACTTGTGATCCTCGATGATTGAATGGAAATCCCGCTAGTGTCAACATCAAACACCATTGAACGTGGGTCACTTCATTAATTCTTTATGGATTAAGCTTAGTGTTCATGGTGGTTACTTTTTTCAAATGGTCTATAGTCGTGGAGTGATACTTCGGTGTACTTCAGTGACTCACCTGGATTGTTGTAAGCGTGCTTATGGCATCAAATTCAGGAATGACCAATGTGAAGATTCGAAAAGCGTTAGCACATTATGCTGCAAATGTTCTCGATATCTAAACACGTAAGAGCTGGAAAACCTACCAAGGAGATCCCTTTCATGAATTGATTCCTGATGACGTAGGTTGACACTTTGAATATCCTATATGTTGCTATCGGTCCTTAGCCAGATCAGGAGGATGATAGCCGACCAAGGTAAATGAAATCAAGACATTCATCAGAAAAACAATCGTAGTGGACCGATTCTCTAAGAAAAGATCCACAATGATCGATTGGTCTAATGTGATTATTAGCTAATTTAATTGTGCATGTATCGATGATATAAGCCACTTCAGATGCACCACCATCATGTACCTCAACATTTTCACCCCCACATACAAATACTCTCATCCTCAACAAGCTCAAATTAAGAACGTTCAAGACAAAAATATCAAGTTAAAGACAAAAGAGTCAAATCAAAGTCAATAGAAATGTCAATAAAAGGTTCAAATATAAAAGTAAGGAAGCACAAGTATGAAGAACAAATACTTTGAAGTTGTATGAGTTTGCTGGAAAAGACACAACAGCAATCATAAAAAGTTGTTGATCAAAGGCTAGAAAGAAATAGAAATCTCAAATGAAGATCACAAAGCATGAAGGAACAAAGAATCAAGACTATGCTATTACATCTCACAAGGTTCAAGATCATGTTGACAAGTGGTATCAAGACCAAGACACTAAGAGGAATCATTTATGAATGACCACCCCTTAGGGGGAGATTGTTAGGATCATAAAAGAGATGATCATTCTATTATTAGGAACCTTATAAGCTTCCAACGCCACACATGGGCTTCATGGACCTCGGGTTATTTCGTGGATTGAGCTAGGACCATAAGTATGCTAGTTTTGACTATACATAAGGCCTATTAGCTTATACTAGGTGTAACACCCCAACCCGAGAAGGGCTAAAGTGTAACATTATGGAGTCAAATCAGAACACAAGTGAAACGGAGATACATTTCTAATACAGAGTATACAAAGGTTACAAGGAAAAACTAAACAAAATACAAAAGAGCAGCAACGCTGAACTAAGCCCAAATACAAAATACTAAGCCCAACATCAAATCCTTCTAATCATCTCTAAGTCCAGCCAGTAGCTAATCAGGGTGAAGTCTTCTAAGCCCAAAATAAGATCTCTCATCCATAAACCCGGCTTCGTACTAAACCTGCCGCATGAGAAAAGAAATGCGGCTGAGCTTACAAAGCTCAGTGAACAGATATATATACACAGGTAACAAAGCAAAAGCAGAGAAACGATACGAATGAAATACAATGAATAGAGTCAAAAAAAGCATAATAAGTACAAGGTAAGGAAGTAGGATGAAAGGTCAAGGTATCAGGTGATTATAAGTGTCAGTATATTTACCCCAGGCCAAACAAATATCCAAACAAACCATACGCTACTCCATGGATTACTTGAGGACTCCCCTCTTACTACATTTGGTATTCCGAGGACTCCCCTCCGAATACATGGATTATGGTATGGTTTGTTTGGATATTTGTTTGGCCTGGGGTAAATATACTGACACCTATACTCACCTGATACCTTGACCTTTCATCCTACTTCCTTACCTTGTACTTATTATGCTTCTTTGGACTCTATTCATTGTATTTCATTCATATCGTTTCTCTGCTTTTGCTTTGTTACCTGTGTATATATATCTATTCACTGAGCTTTGTAAGCTCAGCCGCATTTCTTTTCTCATGCGGCAGGTTTAGTACGAAGCTGGGTTTATGGATGAAAGATCTTATTTTGGGCTTAGAAGACTTCACCCTGATTAGCTACTGGCTGGACTTAGAGATGATTAGAAGGATTTGATGTTGGGCTTAGTATTTTGTACTTGGGCTTAGTTCAGCGTTGCTGCTCTTTTGTATTTTGTTTAGTTTTTCCTTGTAACCTTTGTATACTCTATATTAGAAATGTATCTCCGTTTCGCTTGTGTTCTGATTTGACTCCATAAAGTTACACTTTAGCCCTTCTCGGGTTGGGGTGTTACACTAGGTCCCTAATTAGGGACCTAGTATAAGCTAATAAGCCTTATGTATAGTCAAAACTAGGGACCTAGTATAAGCTAATAAGCCTGATGTATAGTCAAAACTACTCTACTTATGGTCCTAGCTCAATCCACGAAATAACCCAAGGCCCATGAAGCCCATGTGTGGCCTTGGAAGCTTATAACCATACAAATGCTCTCATTTGTGTGGTGTGTGTGACTTGTGAGAAGTGTTTAAGTGTGTGATTTACTTATACAAGTTCATTCACCATCTCTCTCTCTCTCTCTAAAAAACCCTAAACGTCTCATCAGTCACCCCTCTTTCTTTATACTAATTTTAGCCACGCTGAAAAGTGATATATGTTAGTGTTTGGGTACCTACAACACACAAGGTTCAAGCTCAAGATATAGAAGACCAAATGACCAAATCATGAAGAAGCATGTTGGCATAAATATTACGATATTTAATCTAAACATCCTCTTCATGTTTTGATGATGACAAAGATGTAAGTTACAACACATAACGTAAAGTGCTTAAGTTATTTGTGATCACAAATCTTCTATTCATTCATACGTCAACATCTCAACACAAGTATGCTTCAACAATCACTTAAGGTATGTATAAACAAATGTCTAATACATTTTATGATCAAAGGGATTTTTATTTAAACATTACAAAGTTTATAAAATTATATAAACACTTTATATTTCTTTGAAAAACATTTTTGGTAATAAAGGAAAATGTTTTATTCATAATAAATATATGAATTCAAATTTTTAACCAAAATCAGTTAGTTTTTCACCAAATATACTTTCTCCAGAAAAAGACAAGAAAACTGCCCGTTACAGGTGGGCGGCCCCCTTAATTTTAAGGGGGCCGGCGCCTATTTAAGGGGGCCGGCATGCTCCTCTTGTCAGAAACTTTTGCCTATAAATACCCTCTCAAACCTGGTATTTTTCTCACATTTTGCACTAAAATTTTCAGTCCCAATCCTTTCCAAACATCTTTCTAAATCCTTTGATCATAAGATTATAAGTCTTTGTTTTCAAGTGATCCAATCCTTCACCACTCAAAGTGCAAGAGAATAATCCTCCCTATCATAAAGCTAAAGATATATTAGAGTCTAGTTAGTGTTGATGTGAAGTTGTGAGTTATGTATATATATGTAATAAGTAGATCAAGACGATCTTACTTAGTAGTGAGTCAATGAGTGAGTAAGAAGTAGTGGGAAGAAGTAGTAGTGTGGAGAAGTCATTTAGTTGTGAAGATGTAGGTGTGTGAATAAATAGTGGAGTATAGAAGAAGTTGTGAAGTAGTGAAGAAGTCGTGAACTTGTGAAGTCGTGAAGAAGTCGTGAAGTCATGTAGAAGTTGTGTAATGATCGAAGTCGTGTCGTGAGATTGGTTCTAGCTACTATTAGAACCCGACATTTAGCTTAGTGTCGTTAATTGGTGTAAGCAAAAGTTGTGTACGGTTTTCTCCGCCAAAAGGGAGCTTGTTGAGTAGTGAAGAAAACTCTCGAGTAGGTGACTCGGGGAGTGGAGTAGGGCAAGGAAGGTGTCCTTGTAGCCGAACCACTATAAATCATCATGTCCGGTTTGCATTTCCTTTCTCTTATTTCTTTTCATTTATTCTTGCATTTATAGCTTTATATCTATGCTTGCAAATATGTGTTGATTGTTGCTTATATTATTTTGATGTTGATTGTGTGATAGATAGAAGTTAATATCGTTATAGGAAGAATAATTATATGATATGATCTAATTGAGTTAGATGCATTATTCACATTTCTCATGTTGAGCTTAACTTAATCGATAATTTGATACAAAACGTTTTAAGATTTTAAAAGGAAAACATATCCACATAAAGATCAACCAAAGCTCTATTCATAAAACTAAGTTTTGAAAACAAACTCAAAAGCACACATATATAATTGATCATATTGATTATATATTGTTTTCATAATAAACTCTAATTGAAATTTTGAAACAAACATTTTATAAAACGAAAAAAAGGTAAAACTATTCAACCCCCCTTCTAGTTTTTCACAAAGCATCTTTTAAGAATGACCACCCCTTAAGGGGAGATTGTTAGCTTGTAAAGTGTTGGTCATTATAAGTCTAGGAAGCTTGTAACTTGTAATAAATTATGTAATAGAAAGTATTGGACTTAGGAATAGTTTAGACACAAGTCCATACAACTAGTCCATTCAGCAAGGCCCATCATGGCCCCAACCGATCCACCACACCTGGAAATCGGTATGTATTGTTTTATACTTTTACTTTTCATTTGTAAGAGTGTGAGAGATCATTTAGGTAATAAGAAAATACATAGTTCTCTCACCACCTCTCTCTCTAACTCTCTTTTTATCTCTCTATCTCGCCTTCTTTATCATCTTTATGTGAAATGATATTTCTTATTAGAGAACTAACAAGCTTATATGACTTACTATCTACTTAAGCCTGTATATCTCTAACACTTATAAAGAGTATATGTTCGTTCTTGAAACTTAAAATTGAGTAATGCTAGTGAACTATTATATCCTTGATTACAAATGGTAACAACATCTACCACTAAATTGATATTTTAAATATTGTTTAATCCTTAAACTTTTATCATTTTTTGTTTCAAACTCATAGACTTTTTTCTCGAAATGACTACAAATTAAACTCGTAACAAGTTGACAAAAGCCATTGTACAAAAACCAAAACTTGAAGGAGAGATATTGCAACTGACACAAAACATGGTCTAAGATATTTCAAAAATAACCATCCGTTAACCACAACCAAATCCAGAAAACAAAATAATCCAATTCAATGAGTACATGTTTCCAGTCATCAATACTTATAAAACCATTCCCTCAATTTTCACAATTCGTTTCCAGTCACAAAATTATCCACAATCTAACAACCCCTATTTTCACACAAAATTACACTAATAATGTTATAAACAGTATACATAATCGTCGATTTAGTGGGTCAGTTAGAGTGTTGGAACATGGTACCGGAGTGCTGTCACCTTCCGATGACGACCAGACTGAAGTTGAGGACGAGAAGGGTTTATTTGTGACTGGTGATGATGGAGCTGTGGAGGAGGAGGAGGATGATGCTCCGGTGAATAATTTTCCGACCAAGAGGTTTAGTAAGAAGAGAGTGGATTACGATGACGAGGTTGTTGATGATGATAATCGCTTTAAGCTCAGAAATGGCAGAGAGGTTTGTTTTCTCAGAAAATATAGTACTATCACATTCAGGGGCGTAGTCAGAAAGTTTTGCTTGAGTGGGCACATTTTGATAAAATCTAAAAACTACGCTACAAATTAGTTCTTAGGGGGGCAAATTACCGCTAGGGGGCACATGCCCCGGTGCCCCTCGTGTCTCCGCGCATGATCACATTGAATTACAATAGTTTAACTTGTGTATGTTTAGATACTTATATTTTAGTGTGATAGCCACAAACCCTTTTGCCACTAGGCCACCCCTGAGTGGTTAGATACTGTTTGGTAGTGTTATGCCTAACCTTATTAACTAGGCTTTGATCGGCATTGTGTTGACTCGACTTGGCTTGATTACACGCCTATATAGTTTATTCATTTATTAATTTGACCGTAGTCATCTAATGCAATCCAGTACAACACTCCCACACAAAATATATCATTGTCAGATACCATTTCATCAAATAGCATGTAGAAAAAGGTAATGTTCAATTATTTCGTGAAGATTGATTAACAAATCACTGATTTATTTACAAAAGCCCTTCCAAAAGAAAGGTTTGAGTATCTAGTTCACCGAATTAGAATGTGAAGCCTAACTCCCGAGCAGTTAAAACGTCTTCTTGATAATATATCAAAAGCTTCACTGTAAATATTTTTGAAAAACCAAAATAGAAAAATAGAAATTTCAAAAATCCAAAAACAATATAAAACTTCAAAAATACAAAAACATTATAAAATATAAAATCCAAAAATATTCTTCTCACTACATGTATCTTGTATAGTCGATAGTGTTTACCTTTTTATAAATACCATTCAACAATGATACGGAGATGTAAATATGCTTGAGCGAGAGTTCTTCATTTATACAATAATGTTTTCTAAAACATGTAATTTCTAAAATTTCTATCAATGATTTCTGATTATCTCAGATTAGAACTCCCTTTTAAAGAAAGGAGAATGTACGTTTCAGTGCATTTAGCCTAATGAAAAGAAGAGAATCTTTTTGATCTTAAAGATTTATTATAATTTTTTAGATTCTCAAACTCTTTTAAATTTTCTCAAAGATCAATGACTTTTAAGTATTTCAGCTTAGGGTATGGTTTGTTTGGATATTTGTTTGGCCTGGGGTAAATATACTGACACCTATACTCACTTGATACCTTGACCTTTCATCCTACTTCCTTACCTTGTACTTATTATGCTTCTTTTGACTCTATTCATTGTATTTCATTCGTATCGTTTCTCTGCTTTTGCTTTGTTACCTGTGTATATATATCTGTTCACTGAGCTTTGTAAGCTCAGCCGCATTTCTTTTCTCATGCGGCAGGTTTAGTACGAAGCTGGGTTTATGGATGAAAGATCTTATTTTGGGCTTAGAAGACTTCACCCTGATTAGCTACTGGCTGGACTTAGAGATGATTAGAAGGATTTGATGTTGGGCTTAGTATTTTGTACTTGGGCTTAGTTCAGCGTTGCTGCTCTTTTGTATTTTGTTTAGTTTTTCCTCGTAACCTTTGTATACTTTGTATTAGAAATGTATCTTCGTTTCACTTGTGTTCTGATTTGACTCCATAATGTTACACTTTAGCCCTTCTCGGGTTGGGGTGTTACACTAGGTCCCTAATTAGGGACCTAGTATAAGCTAATAAGCCTTATGTATAGTCAAAACTAGGGACCTAGTATAAGCTAATAAGCCTGATGTATAGTCAAAACTACTCTACTTATGGTCCTAGCTCAATCCACGAAATAACCCAAGGCCCATGAAGCCCATGTGTGGCGTTGGAAGCTTATAACCATACAAATGCTCTCATTTGTGTGGTGTGTGTGACTTGTGAGAAGTGTTTAAGTGTGTGATTTACTTATACAAGTTCATTCACCATCTCTCTCTCTCTCTCTAAAAAACCCTAAACGTCTCATCAGTCACCCCTCTTTCTTTATACTAATTTTAGCCACGCTGAAAAGTGATATATGTTAGTGTTTGGGTACCTACAACACACAAGGTTCAAGCTCAAGATATAGAAGACCAAATGACCAAATCATGAAGAAGCATGTTGGCATAAATATTACGATATTTAATCTAAACATCCTCTTCATGTTTTGATGATGACAAAGATGTAAGTTACAACACATAACGTAAAGTGCTTAAGTTACTTGTGATCACAAATCTTCTATGCATTCATACGTCAACATCTCAACACAAGTATGCTTCAACAATCACTTAAGGTATGTATAAACAAATGTCTAATACATTTTATGATCAAAGGGATTTTTATTTAAACATTACAAAGTTTATAAAATTATATAAACACTTTATATTTCTTTGAAAAACATTTTTGGTAATAAAGGAAAATGTTTTATTCATAATAAATATATGAATTCAAATTTTTAACCAAAATCAGTTAGTTTTTCACCAAATAAACTTTCTCCAGAAAAAGACAAGAAAACTGCCCGTTACCGGTGGGCGGCCCCCTTAATTTTAAGGGGGCCGACACCTATTTAAGGGGGCCGGCATGCTCCTCTTGTCAGAAACTTTTACCTATAAATACCCTCTCAAACCTGGTATTTTCCTCACCTTTTGCACTAAAATTTTTAGTCCCAATCCTTTCCAAACATCTTTCTAAATCCTTTGATCATAAGATTATAAGTCTTTGTTTTCAAGTGATCCAATCCTTCACCACTCAAAGTGCAAGAGAAGAATCCTCCCTATCATAAAGCTAAAGATATATTAAAGTCTAGTTAGTGTTGATGTGAAGTTGTGAGTTATGTATGTATATGTAATAAGTAGATCAAGATGATTTTACTTAGTAGTGAGTCAATGAGTGAGTAAGAAGTAGTGGGAAGAAGTAGTAGTGTGGAGAAGCCATTTAGTTGTGAAGATGTAGGTGTGTGAATAAGTAGTGGAGTATAGAAGAAGTTGTGAAGTAGTGAAGAAGTCGTGAAGTTGTGAAGTCGTGAAGAAGTCGTGAAGTCATGTAGAAGTTGTGTAGTGATCGAAGTCGTGTCGTGAGATTGGTTCTAGCTACTATTAGAACCCGACATTTAGCTTAGTGTCGTTAATTGGTGTAAGAAAAAGTTGTGTACGGTTTTCTCCGCCAAAAGGGAGCTTGTTGAGTAGTGAAGAAAACTCTCGAGTAGGTGACTCGGGGAGTGGAGTAGGGCAAGGAAGGTGTCCTTGTAGCCGAACCACTATAAATCATCGTGTCCGATTTACATTTCCTTTCTCTTATCTCTTTTCATTTATTCTTGCATTTATAGCTTTATATCTATGCTTGCAAATATGTGTTGATTGTTGCTTATATTGTTTTAATGTTGATTGTGTGATAGATAGAAGTTAATATCGTTATAGGAAGAATAATTATATGATATGATCTAATTGAGTTAGATGCATTATTCACATTTCTCATGTTGAGTTTAACTTAATCGATAATTTGATACAAAACGTTTTAAGATTTTAAAAGGAAAACATATTCACATAAAGATCTACCAGAGCTCTATTCATAAAACTAAGTTTTGAAAACAAACTCAAAAGCACACATATATAATTGATCATATTGATTATATATTGTTTTCATAATAAACTCTAATTGAAGATTTTGAAACAAACATTTTATAAAACGAAAAAAAGGTAAAACTATTCAACCCCCCTTCTAGTTTTCCACAAAGCATCTTCTAAGAATGACCACCCCTTAAGGGGAGATTGTTAGCTTGTAAAGTGTTGGTCATTATAAGTCTAGGAAGCTTGTAACTTGTAATAAATTATGTAATAGAAAGTATTGGACTTAGGAATAGTTTAGACGCAAGTCCATACAACTAGTCCATTCAGCAAGGCCCATCATGGCCCCAACCGATCCACCACACCTGGAAATCGGTATGTATTGTTTTACACTTTTACTTTTCATTTGTAAGAGTGTGGGAGATCATTTAGGTAATAAGAAAATACATAGTTCTCTCACCACCTCTCTCTCTAACTCTCTTTTTATCTCTCTATCTCGCCTTCTTTATCATCTTTATGTGAAATGATATTTCTTATTAGAGACCTAACAAGCTTATATGACTTACTATCTACTTAAGCTTGTATATCTCTAATACTTATAAAGAGTATATGTTCGTTCTTGAAACTTAAAATTGAGTAATGCTAGTGAACTATCATATCCTTGATTACAACTGGTAACAACATCTACTACTAAATTAATAGTTTAAATATTGTTTAATCCTTAAACTTTTATCATTTTTTATTTCTAACTCATAGACTTTTTCTCGAAATAACTACAAATTGGACCTGTAAGTTTTGCAACTAATATAAGTTGATAAAAGCCATTGTACACAAACCAAAACTTGAAGGAGAGATATTGCAACCAACACAAAAGATGGTCTAAGATATTTCAAAATAACCATCCGTTAACCACAACCAAATCCAGAAAAACAAAATAATCCAATTCAATGAGTACATGTTTCCAGTCATCAATACTTAAACCATTCCCTCATTTTCCACACTTTAATTCCAATCGTTTCAACGCCAACTTAACTACACCCTTTATTTTCACACAAAATTATAAAAATAATGCTAAAACAGAAGCTTGTTACCGGCGAATTAGAGTGTTGGAACATGGTACTGGAGTGCTGTCACCTTCCGATGACGACCAGACTGAAGTTGAGGATGAGAAGGGTTTATTTGTGACTGGTGATGATGGGGCTGTGGAGGAGGATGATGATGCTCCGGTGAATAATTTTCCGACCAAGAGGTTTAGTAAGAAGAGAGTGGATTACGATGACGAGGTTGTTGATGATGATAATCGCTTTAAGCTCAGAAATGGCAGAGAGGTTTGTTTTCTCAGAAAATATAGTACTATTACATTCAGGGGCGTAGTCAGAAAGTTTTGCTCGAGTGGGCACATTTTGATCAAATTTAAAAACTACGCTACAAATTAGTTCTTAGGGGGGCAAATTACCGCTAGGGGGCACATGCCCCGGTGCCCCTCGTGTCTCCGCGCATGATCACATTGAATTACAATAGTTTAACTTGTGTATGTTTAGATACTTATATTTTAGTGTGATAGTCACAAACCCTTTTGCCACTAGGCCACCCCTGAGTGGGTTATATACTGTTTGATAGTGTTATGCCTAACCTTATTAACTAGGCTTTGAGCTCGGCATTGTGTTGACTCGACTTGGCTTGATTACACCCCTATCTAATAGTTTATTCATTTATTAATTTTCCATTTACCAACGTGATCTCTCAGTTCCATTTAATATTGGAACGAGTTTCATTTGTGATGGATGGATGGTTGGTTTTCTGTTTTGAGAAAATTTGTGGACTTTAGGATTGATGTGGCGCTTTTCCCTCTTTTTTTTGGCATGAGGATCATTTCACTTGATAGTAGAGTCATGGTTGTGTTCTTTAATAACATATATTCATGCTTCCTGCTAGATTTAATTCTTTGAACAGAATAATTTGTTGTAGCAATGGTTTATGTATGCTAAGGTTAAGACTAACCATGCTGGTGTTTCAACTGTGGATGGATGGCATAAATGTTATCTATGGAGTTAGTGTGTCGCTTTTAGGAAAGGGGGATCTATTGGTTACCAAACAGGGGACACTTATACGACCAACCCATAAGTACATCTTTGTTCCACAATATTTTTGATGGAAGTGTTTACTTAAAATGACTCTCATTAGATACAAATTTGGATATATCTTATGGACGATGTTCAGCATTGTGGGATGCTTACTGATATTTCTAAATAGCCCTGACTAAATAAAGAACAAACAGTTCACTTATTTGTAGCGATTTGTGTATTTTGAGTGGATGGAGTGATGTGACAAATAGTTAGTTACCTTTCAAATTGATCCCATTACATAAACGCCAAAAGCCATTATGAGCTAGAAACAGATCACAAATAAGAAGGTAAGAACCAACCAATCTTTTGGCACCATGGAACATATAAAGTGCGTATCTTATGGAAACAGAATCGAATCTACCTTTGTATAAGCGTAATCATAGTTGGCATTTGTTGGCTTAGGTAAATGATGATGACAACAATAAACTGTTTAATAAAATTCAAAGTTTGTGTTTTTAGCCAATCTGTAGTATCAGTTAAATGTTAAAAAATTAGACCCTTTTTAGTACATGTGGCATTTCCTTATTCAACAATAGTCTATAACCAACTTGTGAGTGGCAAGAGATGTATGATTCAGCTTTAACATTATCAGGTTTTTGAAGAAAAAGCCTACCTTGTAGGTGTTGCACGTAAAGATGATACATCAGAGTTATTTAGCATTGAAGAGTCGCTCAAGGAACTGGCTCAACTAGCTGATACCGCTGGACTTTTGGTCGTTGATTCAACATATCAGAAGTCAGTTACACGTGTTTTCATCCTCATTAGTTCTATTTGGTTTGGTTTATTTCCATATCATATCCATGTGTACACGTATCTATTATGTTTTCTTAACACAGTCATTTAATTTTATTTATGATATAGATTATCTACCCCAAACCCAAGGACATACATTGGATCTGGCAAGGTTGCAGAAATTAAAACTGCAATTAATGGTTATGGTGTCGAGACTGTAATATTTGATGATGAACTCTCACCAGGGTTAGTTACTTATATACCTTATCTCAGCATACTTCATGCCGTGATATATGTATCGTTTATTTTCATAGGCTACACAAATAAGCATCATCTACTGCTTTTAGCTATGTGCAATAACTTTCAATAGCGCAATAACTTTCAATAGCACACCGATAAGTGTAACTGTTGGTTTCTTGCATGAAATATTACCATTTTTAATTGTAAACACACACTTTTGGCCAATTTGGTTCGTTTGAAAATGCTCAAACACATATTTTTGAAACTCTCATGAGTTTTAGGCATCCCAATCATTCCTGCACAAATAATTATATTTTGGTCAAAGTGCAGTCAGTTGCGTAATTTGGAAAAGGCTTTTGGTGGAAACGTAAGAGTGTGTGATCGTACTGCTCTCATCCTAGATATATTTGACCAGCGAGCAGCAACACGTGAAGCTGCTCTACAGGTAATATTATTTATAGAGGTGGCAAAAAGGGCAGGTTGGCTAACAGGTCAAAATGGGTAATATCTGCGATCGGTCCAAACGGTCTGGCGGTGTTGAATCAAAACATTGTTTGACCAAAATTTCAGACATTTAATAACTTTTATGATTGCAGAAATTAATCAAATTATATTCAATGGTATCTTATTACTCGAAAAAAATGATTTAGGAGGTTTTGCATTAAAAGTTTCAATTTGGGCGACTTTCACCACGTTTAACCATTTTCCTATATAGCTTTTTTTTTTATTTTTACGGTTTAGAGAAAAAACATAACCTCTGAATCAACCCATTAATAATTAAAATGGGACTAAATTGCAACCTTTTTACTAGTATTTACTTTAGGTTGAACTATTGTTTTAATTGAAATATATCATGAACTGACAGGTATTTCTTTTCAGGTTGCATTGGCACAAATGGAGTACCAGTTGCCAAGATTGACAAAAATGTGGACGCATCTTGAGCGTCAATCAGGAGGACAAGTCAAAGGTATGGGAGAGAAACAGATTGAAGTTGACAAGCGTATTTTACGCACTCAAGTAAGGAACCTTGATTGCAATATTTATATATGCGGTTTTATTTTTTCTGTTGTGACGTATGTTTATTTGTTGTGCATAAACTCTGACAGATTGGTGTTCTTAAAAAAGAATTGGAATCTGTTCGGAAACATAGAAAGCAATACCGAACAAGGCGTCTTTCTGTTCCTGTGCCGGTTGTGTCACTGGTAGGAACATAAAAAACTTTTAAGCTAGTAGTTTATTTTGTTGTTTTTAATCACATGACACCATTTTTGCTACTTTTTAGGTTGGATACACAAATGCCGGAAAGAGTACTCTGTTGAATCAGTTGACAGGGGCTAATGTTCTTGCTGAGGATCGGTTGTTTGCGACACTTGATCCCACCACAAGGAGGGTACAGGTCTGTAATTCATTCAAGAGAACCTCATACTACTACAATTTATTACATTTGTTTCTTCATATGTTTTAACTTTATTTTTGTTTTAGATTAACACAAGTCTTTGTTATTTATGCATCTTACTGCAGATGAAGAATGGAAAGGAGTTTCTGCTAACGGACACTGTCGGATTTATTCAAAAGCTACCAACAACTCTGGTGAGCTAATTGTCATATTTATAGTGTATTTATTGAGCATTGATTAACTAAATTTATATATTTTTGTGTTAAGATTTCATTTTTCTTTCGATTTTAAAATGTGTGTGATATATATATTTAACTTACGTGTCTTGTTGTAGGTTGCTGCTTTCCGAGCAACATTGGAGGAAATATCAGAGTCGTCCCTTTTGGTTCATGTGATAGATATAAGGTAGGTATTGATCACTAATTGTGTTATATAGGTATCATATATATATATTTAATATAGTATTGTTTTCACGTGCAGCCACCCTCTGGCAGAGCAGCAGATTGAAGCCGTCGAAAAAGTTCTGTCAGAATTAGATTCTACATCAATTCCTAAGTTGATGGTGTGGAACAAGGTGATTTAATAGACTTTTGTTGATTCTTTTTTATTTTTTCCTTTTCTTAGACATTTTTGTTTGTTTTTCATGGAACTTTGGCTGGATAATCACAATTTCAACCAAACAGGTTGATAAGGCTACCAATCCAGAAGAAATAAAGTTAAAAGCCAAGAGTCTGGAAGATACGATTTGCATATCTGCTCTAAACGGTAGTGGTTTGGATGAATTCTGTAATGCGGTACAGGAGAAATTGAAGGTGTTGACTTGATTTATGTTTTAATTTATTTCTCTTTTGTATTTTTATTTATTATTTGCTAAATATAAACTATATTATATATGTTAACAGGATAGTATGGTGTGGGTAGAAGCTTTGGTTCCATTTGATAAAGGAGAACTCCTCAGCACCTTACATCAAGTTGGAATGGTGGAACAAATAGTGAGTATACATATTCACAACTGAGTTAAATCTAGTCTCAATACACATATATGAACAAATTTGAATTAGGGGTGCCAAGATGGGCAGGCTGGTAACATGTAGGAACATACCAGGTTGATTTATATTGACTTGTAAACGTATTTCTGTTTTTTTTCAAAGATAATAATGCGGTATTTAGAATTGCAGAACCAATATAATCGCATTATAATTGAAATTTCTTTTGATAAAAATGTTTTGAGGTTGTATGCATTACGAATGGATACATGTGAAGTGTATGATTTGACCCAGTTTACCTGTATGAGATAAGACACAACCCAAAATGACTATTAGACATCCTGATGTAATAATTACTCTCTGTTTAGGCCAATTTATGTGCAGACTTGAAAAAAGTGCAGTGTAAAAAGGTTCTTTAGTTATGCACTTTTATTCCACCATCGTCTGATATCACTAAAATTGTGGGCTATACCATCTTAGTCGAAACTTGGGAATGGTGGTTTTTTTGTCTAATTATACATTCTGGAACTTAATTTTGAGAAATCATATAAGATGCTGTTGATAATGTGCTTGAATTTGAATTTGACTTGGTGTTTCCCTAACCTCATCTACTTGCAGGAATACAAAGAGAACGGGACACTGATCAAAGGGCATGTGCCTCTCCGTTATGCAAGGCTTCTGACCCCAATGAGGCAAACATGTGTATCACGAACGCCAACATCTTCAGAAGACGACATGTTGTTATAGTGTTTAAATTAACCTCCATTGCCGTGAGGCTCTCAAAACGACACCATTTCTTGCAAGAGACGCTTGAAGACTCTAGGAACAGTTTTCTGTAAATACCTTTAGCTTAATGTTGTGCAACCAGCAGGTTTATTATACGAAAGATCATATAGGGTTTTTTTTGCCTTCATTCAGTGATGTACAGTATTGTTATTTGACATCATGTTGCTACAATAATGTGATTCATAGTTTTTTTTGGCGTCAATTTATAGGTTTTCACCTTTATTGTATCATTGTTTCTATGATTTTTTTAACAAGGTTAAAATCTTAATAATTACGAGAATAAATCCATCTATCAGGCCAAAAGAGACTAGAGACTTTGTTACATCTAGGATAGACCAAACATACGAAAATATACGAACGGCAGAGCCACATTACAAAGTTTGAAAACTTCTTAGTTCCAGTATTCTCATATAAAGAAGTCTTTGCATACAAGTTACATTCAGTCATCGGTATGATATCATAAACGAGTTTGAGTTCCTAACAACGCGTTTTTACTACCACTTGTGTACTGCCAAACACACAGACTTGGTCCAAAATTTCAGTTTTTATGTACATTGTACTGTTACATAGAACAAAGAGTTGATGATAATTTCCTGTAATAGTAACCAATTTGGTCAATGGTGATGACATATTAGCAACCACATGCATGTGTGCTCTTGGAGCAGGTATAGCCCTAGTCTCTAATCAAAACCACTCCCCATTTTTTGAGGATTTGGTGACATTAGTGGTTGGCTTCTGCACATGATGATCAGCACATCTCTATATATATGTCCTCAATTTCATTCAATCATACAACAACATCACAAACATATTCCAGCAATGGTTTCTTTCAAACATATCTATGCTACTTTCACGCTACTCGTTTTACTCTCCTCCACTTTCTGTTTCGGTTTCCCAGAATTCAATTTCAGGTGGGGCCATGGAAGAGATGGTGTTAGCCGGCCTATTGGTGGTGGACGTTCAACTGGACTTTTTCCAGGTTTCTATAGTGACTCATGTCCTCAAGCTAACGACATTGTTATGTCTGTTCTCGAGAGAGCTATTTCCAAGGACTCAAGAATGGCTGCTTCTTTGCTCAGGCTTCATTTTCATGACTGTTTTGTTCAGGTAAAATTTGTCATTTTTTATTAACTGATATTTTGTGAAATATGCTATCAAGTTATGTATTTTTATTTTTTCAGGGATGTGATGCATCTGTGTTGTTGGATGATCATCCGACATTTGTTAGTGAAAAGAAAGCGGTCCCTAACAAAAATTCACTTCGTGGATTTGAAGTGATTGATGAGATTAAGTCTAAACTTGAACAAGCATGTCCCAAGACGGTTTCTTGTGCGGACATTCTTGCGCTTTCTGCTCGAGGTTCCACTGTTCTAGTAAGCACTAGAAACTTTATTTTTCCGCTTACTAAAACACCCTTTTCATTTCAATACTTAATGAATACTCACTGATAAATTATAATATCCAGAGTGGTGGACCAAACTGGGAATTGCCATTAGGAAGACGTGACTCGAAAAAAGCAAGTCTCAACGGGGCAAACAAGTTCATTCCGCCGCCAAATTCAACCATTCAAAGCCTTTTAACATTTTTTCAACGCCAAGGCCTCAATGAAGTTGATCTAGTTTCACTTTCTGGTTAGTGTTTAAAGACAAATTCATATTATTCAAAAACACTTTTTTCTTATAATATTTTCATTGTTCTTTCATATAGGTGCTCATACAATAGGGGTGGCAAGATGCACGACATTTAAGCAACGACTATACAATCAGAACGGAAACAACCAACCAGATTCAACTCTTGAAAGAAGCTACTATCATGACTTAAAGGCAGTATGCCCGAAAACTGGTGGAGACAGTAACATTTCGCCACTAGATTATACATCACCCGTAACATTTGACAACACGTATTTCAAGCTCATTATGTCGGGAAAAGGACTACTTACTTCTGATCAGGTGCTTCTGTCAGGAAATGTTGGAAAAACTATGCAGTTAGTGAAGGCTTTTGCTGATGACCACACTCTTTTCTTTAACCATTTTGCTCGGTCAATGGTTAAAATGGGAAAGATAAGTCCGTTAACTGGTTATAAAGGTGAAGTTAGGAAGAACTGTCATAGGATCAACTAATGATATCTAGTTTTCGTGTACGTGTATGATTTATGAACCTAATTAATGGGATGGTGACGAACTAGTATGTAATTTGTTAACATGTTGAAATATGATGCATTATGAGCTATTGTTCTTAGTATAGTATTTTACAGTTTCCATAAATTTGAGTCTGGCGAGGCTATGTTTGGGCTACTTTCGGTAGATGGAAACGTTTGCTCAGCGCAACAAACCTCTCCTTTTAGAAACGAAAGCACCTGAGTTCAAGAAACACAAAGAAAAAAAAAATCAAGAAATCAACTTGTAAAGACATATAGACTAGATAAATTTCATAGGATATTAAAGTTGATTACCTTGCTCATACATGGTCTTGATTTTGATCTAGTGCTGATGCATCGAGCAGCTACTGATGTCACCACGAGTAATCCATGGACATCATCATACTCGGATTCATCGTATAATATATGATATGCCCTTTGTGCTAGTAAAGGCCTTGCCTGATATACAATATGATATAGTCAATCAAATTAGTCCCAAGACTGTAAACTTTTGGCTTCTGAGGTCAACTAAACAGCTTTTCTATTTTCATTTCTAAACCCATCACCATTTGTAAAACTTAGTATACTAATAACTCTCCAAGATAAATATTCAATTCTTTATGAAAAAATGAATTTTCTGAAATCAATATTGATGCAAAACTCATAGGATTTTTCATAATAAAAACTAGTCCTTTTGACCATAATAAAAGTTATTGTTTTGGAAAGTGCCCAACTGAATTACCCATGTGAGAAAACTTTTATCATCCCTTGGAGCAGATCTAATGCTGAAAAGCCTCAACAACAATATCCCGAATGCCAGAATGTCGGACTTTATCAATTCCAAAGAATTCGGATCAGAAGGATGCTTGTGCCCACAACTTTTCATGTTCAACAACAAAAAAAGGAATTCAAATTAACGTTGTCAATAATCCTATTTTAGTAATCAATTATAACCAAAAACTAACCTGTTTCTGGGAGCAGGTGAAGATTGATCGATTTGAAGCCATTTAGCTTGTCCAAAACTCGTGATCTATAACAACGACAACAAAAAGAAGCAACATACATTAATGAACAACCATTTATCCACACACCCACATGTGAACAAAATGAAGCATCCCAACTCTACCTGTGGTTGTAAATTGTGGCCTAAAATAATGTTGCATGGTCGTAAATCACCGTGAACTATAGGACCCCGTGGACATTGTTCATGCATGTAGCGTAAACCTTGTGCTACTCCAATCACTATGTTCATTTTACTTGGAAATGGAATTTTCAACTCTTTTGTCCATGAACCTACGTCAAAAACAATTTCAGCCACGTAAGACACACATTTTAAGATATACGTATTTAAGACAATTTTCAACTAGCGAAATGCTAAATTTACCCTTTATATGTGTAAGATACCACCTGATTTTTTAAAATGTTCATGTCCTAATGATAAGGGTAATTAAGGATGAAACACGAATATTAGTATAAGTTGAAAGTGGCGTTTCTTATAAGCGGACAATTTCTTTTGACAGACTAAAGTAGAATGGTGAACACTAAGTTTGGAGGGAGCAAGTATGTTATCGAGTAAAGAATGAAAGAAATTAATCACTAACCATTTAAAAATCTATCGAGTAATGCACCTCTAGAACTGAAAGGAAAAACCAAGGCCATAGCATTTTCATTTTGATGAAAACCAAGCAACCCAACAATGTTCTTATGGTACATGGTTAAAGCAGCTCTCTTTTCAGCTTCAAGAACATATCTATATTCCGTACCAATGTATCTTTTTATAAAAACAGCACAAGATCGATCTTCAAGGTACGCGCCATACATTTGAAAAGCGTCATTTGAATCAAAAGGAATTATGTTCATAAACCGATCTGTTATATCTGATATTACTTCCCAACTTAGCTCAACAAAAATTCCATGCTCATGGGACAATGATGTAGTTACTCTTGTTTCTTTCAACGATTCAAACACTTCGGTTTCTCGTGATGATTCGTTTGTGCTTTCTATGCTAGAAGAACTTGATGAATAAGGTTGATAAATTCCTTCGAAATTCGGGAGGGTGCAATATATGAGTTTTTGCTCATCACGGGATAATGATTTCTTCTTTAACCTTGACATTCTTTGAGTTGAATAAAATTCAGTTTGGGTTCTTGAAGATTCCGGATCATCACGTTGATGATGGTTGCAAGTATACCAAAGTACTTCTTCATCGTCACCGTGTAATGATAAGCTGCAGTGCTTTGGAGGTACCCATGATCCATTTTCTCTTGCGAAACTCCTATAAACAGCAACTTAAATTATAACCTAAACTGAGTGAGACTCAATAGATATAAAGAGATAGACAGAAGATCTAGACCTTCCTATAATAACTCCAGTTGCTCCTGTATTGTTTTTTTCTTCCATTATAATGGCCTCTATAGTTGATCCAACAACGATCTTTACCGTGAATCTGACCTAATTCAGAACAAATAAACAAAAATTTCAAGTTGGTTAGCATCCTATTCCAGTCGGATTATAGGGAAAATTTGGATGAAGAACATTGGGTGCGCTTAGTTGAAAGGAAACACCATTGTTTTCCACAAAATGTTTTGTATAATACAAGGAAAATAGAGATTGCGTTCAAATCAAATGTTCCCCATCAAATTCTCTACGAAACAGAAAATTCACATTTCCTACTTTAACCACAGTAGAAATTATGAACAGAAATAAGGAACATGAAACTTACTCTATTGTTTTTGCATTCCTTATAAAATGGTCTAAAAATCCTCATATACCCTTCAGTTTCTTGACTGATTTCCTCTCTAACAATTTTAATGTATCTTTCTCTATCACTTGGCTCATGATGATTCCGCCCATCGGTTCCAATGCAACAACTAGTAATAACTGGTGAGTCTGGCAGATCTCGCATGTTATAAATGACAAGAACAATAACATGATCTTCTGCCTTCACCACTTGCCTGAGCGCATAACGCAAAGGTTCAACACTACTTTTCTCACTAAAAACCTTTGATCCATCCAACACAACAATCGAGATCTTTGGACGAACTATCTCTTTCTCTTTGGACATTCTTATTGATAGTCTTATCTTCTTCTAACTCTATTGATTGGCTTGTTAATTTACAAATGAGTAACTAGATGATGTTATTTATTGAATAAATAGTGTTGTTTTCTTCTACTTTGCAAGGCTGGCAGGTTCTTGCAAAACAAAGTTTTCTTGTTTTACCATAGATAACCTCGGATTTTAACATCAAAGTCATCGTTCACTTTTGTTTTTCAGCTCGTTCTTCCGCTTAATTTTTTATCATGCAATGTTTTGTTTGATGTTATATATATGATGTACCTTTTTTATGCTATAATATATATCACACCGACAACATATAAGCTTTTCGTTATCGGCTAGCTCATCAGACCATCTACATACATTTAAGAAGTGTTAGACATGGTTGTGTTTACGTACTCTTTCTCTTATTCTTACTTATTTTTACGGCAAATATCATATAATAGCGATCATTTATCATATATATGCTCGTTCGGAATCATTTCAGTTATAATTTCGATCTAACACAACGTGTCACTTTAACCTCGAAATATGTGACAGAAACACCATGATCGAGTTTTTGAGACACGAACATCCGCCTCACATGTGTTAGAGGTGAATTAAACGTTGGCGATAACCAAGAAACCATAACAAATTCAAGAATGTGATCGAATACACAACCAAGGAACTTGCAACGACTTAACGATACCAAACAAAAAAATGAACTATAACGAATAAAACTATGATAATTTCGAGGGTGGAAGATAACAATATTTTTCCAATAATTGACATTAAACAACTCCAAAACTTTTAACTATTATTATTCAACTCTCTTATTGTCTTTTGGATCCCCTCTCGAGACATGTATAAGGAAATGATTGTTATAAAAAGATAATCAATTAAAACCATATTAAATATTTTTACTTGAACAAACTAATTATTCTAGCTTCTTATAAACATATGAAGTTCACTACCACACTCCATTGATTTGACTCAAAACTAAAGAAATTTGCCCCTACCACACACCTTTTATCGTACATAAATTAAAATCATAGTACAATATTCAACCATGAACCAACAATTACTTAATTACACTTTAAAAAGGAATACATTGCCAAGTGGTTTACATTCAACCTCTATCCCTTAAGCATGAAATAGAGAGATTTATTTCACACTTTATTCCACATACATACAACATGCAAGCACATAACAATACAACAATACACACACGCATACAATTATATGTGTATATAATGGTCACCTTAAGTTTAATGATAGAAAAGTAACTTTTAAGATAAAGTTAAGGGCAACCCAATATCCCTTTTCTTCACTCTCCACTTAAGAGAACAGCAAATTGAACTAGCAATTAGTACTCAAAGACATCACAACCAGACACCATGATAGCTTGCTTATTAAGGTACATCATGTTCCATTGATTGTTGAAAAAATCAGGCTGCTCAGACTCAAACATCCCACTTGTAGCATTTGTATATTGCATGCTTATACCATCAACACTCTCATTATTCATGCAACTTATAATTTCATTTAGTGCATCTAGCCTTTGACTGAGCTCAACAATTTGAGCATTCAAAATAGAGTTTTCCGCTTCAATTCGGACAGATTGTTGTGTGGTAACTTTGATTGTTGTGATGATTTGGCTGTTATTGTTCTTGAGCTGGTTGATTTGATCCGTTAGATCATTTACATGCTTTTGTTTCCTCATCCTTGATCTCCGTGCTGATTCGCGGTTTGATAGCATTCTTTTGCGCTTTCTTAGGTCAACCAAATCCTCATCTGATCCCGAGTTTTGGATTTGAGTTGACCCGGATGAATTCCCACTTAAAGAATCCATAAATAACGAAAACTTAAACACGATAATAGACACTTGTTACCACTTGGACTACGCTCCTAGACGTATACTATAACACAAATAAAAATAAAACTAAAGAAATTTTAACTAAGACGCACGACCCTTATGATGAATTAAAGTGGATAGATTGTTAATTCATGAAAAAACGTAAAACCAGTAAAGAAAGACAACGGAGAATGATTGAACGAGATGGGTCATGCGTCGAAATAAGGATTTTACCATATAATTTGAACGAAAAACTTCACAAATAACCGGTAGCTAAAATCTCTAGCATTGATGGACACTAGTTTTTTATGAAGTAGACTTATATCTTCCAGAAAACGATCAAATTTTTATATGAATTTGGAGGACTTGATAGATTTAGGAAATATGTTTTGGTTCTTAAAAGATATTTGAGCCAAAAAGAAAAGTAAGGTTGGGAAAAACAGGGGAATGAAAACAGAGGAAGGTGGAAGAGGTTTTTGAGGCTAAGAAATGAGTGTGATTATATGGACCCAAAAAGGCTGAGAAAAGAGGCATGGTATTAAGATAAAATAATACAAAAGGGATACCATCCAACCAATTGTTGTATTTACTTTGGTAAATCATAAATTTTTGATGTTTTAAATTAAAATAGATATAACAATTTATAAGTAGTTTGGCTGTGGCGTTCAAAAATTCAGAAAAAACTAACTGACTAGTTCAATCTGAAACCGCAAAAAGCCAAACCACGACGAAACTAAAATAAAAGAGCCTGGAATCGCAAAAAAATTCGCTTGTCATAGTTCCGTTATTATTTTATTTTTAAATATATATGGTTACTCGAACCGAACCATGTATGATATATATTTAGATTTTAACTAAATATTTAAATAATTGTATAAACATTTCAATTATTGCACGAGTTTTATAAAGAAGCTGCCTTTTTTACTTAACTAGTGTAACATTTACTAACTTTTATGTATGGCATTTGATTAATACGATCGTAACTTATAAACGTCAAATAAACATTTTTGTTTTATATGTCCATGAAGGATCATTTTTGTTAAAATGAATATAATCTAATTTTTAATATTACCTTCGCTTATATAAATTTAGGAAAGGGTAACTATATAAAGACCAAAAGAATCTTCACAAAACAGGCAAATTATAAATAAATAAAATGTATATTGAAATATATTTCGTATGGAAGGAGTCATAAACAATCGGTTATGCGGAGACCACCAAAACATATACTACTAATATTCCATGGAATAATCCTTTTTATGCGACTTGAATCATGCCAGCATGCACTAAAGAAAAGTCACTTATTTTTTAAGTTAGTAATCTTATATAACAAGAGTAAAACTAATCGAAAATTGTCTAAAAAATACATCGAACTTGCCACTTTTTACTATTGTATGAATCGAACTTTTTTTTTCCTATTATATACACAAACTTTCTTAATCTTCCTATTGTAGGCATATACTTTCTTAATCTTCCTATTATAACCATAAATCTGACGTGGCATGGTGATAATTAGATAAATTTACATAAATCGTCCCTGCGGCTCTAAACAATTGCACCATTCATCCTTGATTCAATTACATAAAAGGTCCCTGTGGTTCTAAAATTTTCACCCGTCGTCCTTGTAGATTTAATCAAGTTAAAATCAAACTTTAAATTGAAATAAAATAATAATAATAATAATAATAATAATAATAATAATAATAATAATAATAATAATAATAATTTTATCCGTTGCCACATTTTTTATACCACATTTTTTTATCAAATCTTTTGCCACATTTTTTTTTATCAAATCTTTTGCCACGTTTTTCCAACCACATTTCTTTTATCAAATCTTTTGCCACATTTTTATATCACATTTTTTTATCAAATCTTTTGCCACATTTTTTAAACCACATTATTATTTATTAATTAATTTATTTATTATTATTATTATTATTATTATTATTATTATTATTATTATTATTATTATTATTATTATTATTATTATTATTATTACTATTATTATTATTATTATTATTATTTATTTTTTATTTTAATTTAAAGTTGGATTTTAACTTGATTAAATCCACAAGGACGACGGGTGAAAATTTTAGAACCACATGGACCTTTTATGTAATTGACTCAAGGACGAATGGTGCAATTGTTTAGAGCCACATGGACGATTTATGTAAATTTATCTAATTATCACAATGCCACGTCAAATTTATGGTTACAATAGGAAGATTAAGAAAGTATATGGCTATAATAGGAAGATTAAGAAAGTTTGTGCATACAATAGGAAAAAAAATTTGATGCATAAAATAGTAAAAAGTGGCAAGTTCGATATATTTTTAGACAATTTTTCCTAAAACTAATGAATTTTGAAATCAAGCTTTATGGTTGGTTAATAAAAGTTTTAAAAAAATGATTTTAATGTAGTTAAACTTATCTAAACATCATCTAGCAACATAAATATACATAAAAACACATGTGCTAATTTTGTAAAGAAAAAACTGTGGAAACATAAAGAGAGCTAAACACGTTCCCTTTTAAAAATGTTACTTTCTTGTATCAAATAACCGATAAAGTTTGATGCAATATGATAAGAAACAATAATAATTCTACAACAATAATAATAATAGAGAACATGAAAGAAAACTTATCAACACAATGCAAGTATAAACACAAGACAATAAGTAAAAGAGAGATCAAACCGGACACGATGATTTATACTATTTCGGCACGAAACTTCACTTCGCCCTACTCCACTCTCCGAGCTTCCTACTCAAGAATTTCATCACTAGTTCAACAAGCTCCCTTCTCGGCGGAGAAAACCTTAGTCGCTTACAAGTTTACCGATACTAAGCTAGAAATCAAGTTCTTCTTCGCGTACAACCAAACTTGTTGTGTTTTAAGGCCCAAAAACAACAAGCCTATTACCATTGTGTTTTAAGGCCTAAACACAACAAACCAATAACCCTTGCGTTTAAGGCCTAAACACACCAAACCAATAACCCTTGTGTTTTAAGACCTAAACGCAAACCTATCTGACCTTTATTTTGGAATATAATAGGTAATAAAAGGTGTTGTATGGTGGTGATACATGATGTTGTATGATGGTGATACATGGTGTTGTATAATGGTGATGTGAGACATGGTTGTCTAATGGATATTGTTGATATAAATAATGCATAAAAACGTTATTAATATTTTTCGATATCCCTACGTTTTGATAATCACAAAATGTAAAAACATTAAATGTAAAATTAATACGTAAACAAGTATTTAGTTGCTAATATCATTCCATCCAACAATATCACTTAAGGTATGAATAAACAAATGTCTAATACATTTTATGATCAAAGGGATTTTATTTAAACACTACAAAGTTTATAAAAACTTATAAACATCTTGTATATTATTTGAAAAACAATTTTGGTAATTAAAGAAAATGTTTAATTCATAACAAATATATGAATTCAAATTTTTAACCAAAATCAGTTAGTTTTTCACCAAATAAACTTTCACCAGAAAAAGACAAGGAATCTGGCCGTTACAGGAGGGCGGCCCCCTTAATTGTAAGGGCGGCCCCCTTAATTTTAAGGGGGCCGGCACGCTCCTGTTGTCAGATTCCTTTGCCTATAAATACAGGCTCATTTCTGCAATTTTTCCTTACCTTTTGTACGAAAATTTTCAGTCTTAATCCTTTCCAAACATATTTATAAATCCTTTGATCATAAGATTATAAGTATTTGTTTCAAGTGATTCAATCCATCCTCATTCAAAGTGCAAGAGAAGAATACTCCTTCAATATCAAATCAAGAAGTATTGTAGATCAGTTTTGTAGATTGTGTAAATCATTTGTAAAGTTGTGTAGTGCTTGTGATAAGTAGATTTAGGTGGATAGAAGTTGTGTTGTGAAAAGATAGTAGTGGAGTAGTGAAGAAGTAGTGGTGTGTAGAAGTTGTGACTAGTTTTGAGAAGTTGTGAGATTGGTTCTATTAGAACTCGACATTTTGCTTGGTGTCGCTAAACGGTGTAAGCAAAGGTGTGTAAGGTTTCTCCGCCACAAGGGAGTTTGTTGATATAGTGAAGAAAACTCTCGAGTAAGAGACTCGGAGAGTGAAGTAGGGCGAAGAGGAGCTTCGTAGCCGAACCACTATAAATCCTTGTGTTGTGGTTTGATCTTTCTAACTCTATCTTTTCATTACATTTATATTTACATCATATTAGCTTAGTTAGTTAGTTAGAATTGTTCATATAGTGCAAGTATTGAATTCACATAAACTAGAATCGAAGTGTTTTTGAAAACAAAGTTTTTATAAATTTAAAAGGACGTAAAACTATTCAACCCCCCCTTCTAGTTTTCCACAATTAGTATCAGAGCAACGTCAAACAAGATTTTTAAAATAAATTGTATTTTAAAACTTGAATCGATCTATGGAATCGGAAAAATATTTAGAAGGGCAATCTATGCAAAGACCACCACTATTTGAAAGTGATGGATTTCTNTAGTTAGTTAGAATTGTTCATATAGTGCAAGTATTGAATTCACATAAACTAGAATCGAAGTGTTTTTGAAAACAAAGTTTTTATAAATTTAAAAGGACGTAAAACTATTCAACCCCCCCTTCTAGTTTTCCACAATTAGTATCAGAGCAACGTCAAACAAGATTTTTAAAATAAATTGTATTTTAAAACTTGAATCGATCTATGGAATCGGAAAAATATTTAGAAGGGCAATCTATGCAAAGACCACCACTATTTGAAAGTGATGGATTTCTTTATTGGAAAAATCGATTCGAAACTTATGTGAAATCAAAGGATCTAGATCTTTGGCATGTTATTACTAATGGTAATTTTCTACCTATACAAACTAATTCCGAAACTAAAAGGGATGAAATTGTACCTTTTGAAAAACAAAACGATGATTTGAAAAAGAAACTTGCTAAAAATAATGAGGCTAAAATGGTGATTTACAATGCGTTACCACGCAAAGAATATGAAAGAATTTTTATGTGTAAAACCGCAAAAGAAATTTGGAACTCTTTACTAATCACTCACCAAGGTAATAGTCAAGTCAAAGATAATAAAATAGATCTCCTTGTACAACAATATGAACAATTTATGATTCCGGAAGAGGAATCAATAGATGATGCTTTTGCTAGATTTAACACAATCATCACAAGTTTAAAAGCACTTGATGAGAACTTTTCTAGAAAGAATTTTGTAAGGAAATTTCTTAGGGCTCTCCATCCGAAGTGGCGCGCTAAGGTGACGGCTATTGAAGAGTCAAAGAACTTATCAACTCTACAACTTGACGAGCTAATTGGAAACTTGAAAGTGTATGAAGTGATAATAAAGAAAGATTCCGAAATGATCAAAGGAAAAAGGGAGCAAAGTAAATCAATTGCATTAAAAGCTAAAAAGGACTCTAGTGACGAAGAATGCTCAACTTCCTAAAGTGACGATGAAGAGTATGCTATGGCCGTGAGAGACTTCAAGAAATTCTTTAAAAGGCGGGGAAGATACGTTAGACAACCATATGATGAAAGAAAAACACCTCAAAGAAACAAGGACGACAAGAATAGCAAGAATGAAAGAAAATGCTTCAAGTGTGGAGATCCAAATCATTTTATTGGAGAATGTCCGAAATTGTCAAGAAGTCAAAACCACAAGGCATATGTAGGAGGAGCATGGAGCGATAGTGACAATGATGAAAAAGAGACAACAAGAGAAGAAAAGTGTCTCATGACAAAGGCATCCGATGAGGTACGTTCCGAAACCGAATACTATAGTGATGAAAACTTATCTTTAGATGAAAATGACTTAGATAGTGAATATAGTAGATTATGCAAACTAGGACAAAAAGTCATGGCTAAAAATAAACTACTAAAACACACTAACAACAAATTAAAAGATGAAATAATTGAATTAAAAATTAAGCTACACAACTTAGAAAAAGGTAAAGAAAGTATTATGGAATGTAAAAAATGTATAGTTGTTAAAAATGAGAATGAACAACTTAAGGAAGAAATTACTAGACTTGAGAAATTTGAAAGTAGTAGTCAATCACTTAAGAAATTAATTAGCATTCAAAGAATATCCAGAGATAAAACCGGGTTAGGATATAATTCAACCGGAGTGTCAACTAGTGAAACAAAAAATGTTAAATTTGAAGATGAAACTAGTGAATTAAAATCTAAACCAAAGAACATTCTTTTGAAAGATAGATTAGTACCTATTGCTAGTGATGAGGAAGTTAAAAGTTTCATAAATCATCTTTAAAACCCGAGGCCGAACCTTTTAAACCAAAAATAAGGTATAAAACTCCACCACCTACAAAACCAAGTAGTTCTCATCCTAGGTCTAAAACTCCTCAACCTAGAGCAAACAAAAATAGACAAAACTTTCACAACAATCATCAAATGTGGAACTTCAATCCTTGGTGAATGATTCCACCATACATACATCCAAGTCAAATACAAAGCATGTTCGGACCAAACAACTTTGGTCAAATAAGACAATGGGGACCAACGAGATGAATTCGTCACACTTCGGAATACTTGGTAATCTATCCACTTCCACAAGATCATGCAATCGTTTTGAAGACCTTGAAGAAGAGCCTATTGAAGACAAAAAGGTAAACATTTCTTTTAATTTTCATGTCAAGATTGCATGCTTAGTTTAG
>LBNU01007912.1:1773-29343 GCA_014162995.1 Artemisia annua
GTAAGCTTAGTAAGTGAACCCTCATACCCAATATCTCTAAGGGTGTCCCAAAGTACTTGTTTATCAAACCTAACACTACCTTCTTCATCATGAAACATAAGATCTGTGCGAATACTAGCTTCAGTGATCCTAATATTACGCCCAACAACTTTAGCCGTAATGAATGAGAGATCTGATTCTTCCCAACTGGATGCAACAGTTGCCCAAAATTCTTGAATCCATGGTCCAATGATATCCGGATTGACCAATAAAGAGTAATTGATTGAAGTCCCAGTTAGGAAATCAATCACAGCATGAAAATCAAGGTTCAATTCGGTCATATCCAAATTAGCAATCATGTTATGTTTACTGCAAGTGGAACGAGCCATGTGTGAAGTTGTATGAATGATTGGAAAGGGTTAATGGAATTGATGGCGTAAAGATGAATGTGAAGTGGAAAAGTGAGAGTAAAAAGACGGTAGGGTTAGTTAAATATGGATAAGATATAAAAAATCAAAACCCATTTAATGCGTATACCGTTATTTTGGCATATATTTCTTCCATAACAAACTTTCTACCATTACCCCGTATTTTTGACCGTTAGAACAGTACTTTTCCACGTCAGCAGTACCCTTTAGAGCAGTATTTTCCATATAACAGAGAGCAGTACTTTCAGCAGTACTTTGGCAAAGTACTGGTCGATGAAAATATCTATTAATATTGACTCTTTGACCAAAATATCTTCTGAAAGTCAACCCGATACATTTAATACTTTCCATATTTACTCCCCAAAACTACCAAGGCAAGTATAATTGAATGATTATCATTAATAACCCATGAGACTATCTTGCCTATAAAAAGAGCTTTCATTAACACTTTTCTTCATCAAAAACTTATCTTCATCACAAAAACCCTAACTTCATCATGAGTAACTTCCCATTGATATACATCTCATCTGATGACTCCAGTGATTCAGAGATCAATTACTTCTCTGATTCTGATTCTAATCCAGGATGGTGTGGTTACTTTCCTCCCATTGCATCAAGTTCAACCAACTGAAAACCTAACAAAAAAGTTTCAACTTCTGCTCCAGCTACATCACTATCCAAAGAATTGCCACAAGCCTTGACCCAGGCTCTAGAGGCTGCTTTGAAGAACATGAAGGGGCCTGTTGAAAAGAAACCTGCAAGACCAGAGAGACCTCCAATGCAAGTGCTTTTCCTAGCTTGCCCTAGAAAGCAATCATCTTTTGATGACAAGAGAAAGAATGCTCAGAAGGGAAAGCACACTTATCAGGGAAAAGGAAATAGGCCTATGGAGTAGGTTATGTAGGGTGTAGGTTGGGTAGGGTTGATGTAGGTTGTTTTGATGATGTATCTCAGTTTGTTTTGTGTCTGCGGTTCTTGAATGATGAATGTAATCACTTTGAATGATAATGAATAAAATGTCTTTTCTGTTGAATGATATATGTAGCCTCCCCTCAAATAATGACTAACTACTAATGCCTCCCCTCAAAAGTAGCTTAATAATTTGTCATACTAATACTTACCACCAAATGCTTGAATCTTGAAACATCAAAGCCTTTTGTGAGTAAATCTGCTACATTATCATCTGTGTGCACCTTGACAACATTAATGAGTCTATGCTCATAACAATCTCGAATAAAGTGATGCCTAATCTGAATGTGCTTGGTCTTGGAATGGTAAACTGGATTCTTCACAATACAAATAGTACTCTCATTATCAATATTGATAGGAGTATTCTTGAAATTGAATCCATAGTCCAAGAGTTGATTTTGCATCCACAATACTTGTCCACAACAACTTGCAACTGCAACATATTCTACTTCAGTAGATGATGTTGCTGCAATTTTTTGCTTCTTACACTGCCATGAAACTAATCTTCTTCCAAGATATTGGCATCCTCCAGTGGTTGAACTTCTATCATAGTTATCTCCTGCATAATCAATATCTGAAAAAGCTTCCAAGTGAAAAGGTGATTCCTTAGGATACCACAATCCTAACTTAGGTTGATGCTTGAGGTAACCAAAAATCCTCTGTACTGCATTCATATGAGAGACCTTGGGTGAGACTTGATATCTTGCACAAAGACATACAGCAAACATAATATCAGGCCTTGATGCAGTTAGGTACATAAGACAACCAATCATAGATCTGTAAAGCTTCACATCCACTGGTTTTCCATCTTCATCCTTTCCTAATGAGTTTGAAGCTTTAATGGGTGTTGTGACTGGCTTGATAGTACTGAGATTAAACTTCTTAAGAATGTCAGTGACATACTTATCTTGACTTATGAAAATTCCAGTACTTGATTGTTTAACTTGAAGCCCCAAAAAGAAAGTTAATTCACCCATTGAACTCATTTGAAATTCTTTTTGCATAAGCTGTTCAAATTCTTTCACCATAGACTGTTATGTGGCTCCAAAGATAATATCATCCACATAAACTTGAACAAGCATGATGTCCTTTTTATCTCTCTTAATGAACAAAGTCTTGTCAATTGCACCTCTCCTGTAACCATGTTACAATAGAAAAGTGGAAAGTCTTTCATACCAAGCTCTGGGAGCTTGATGAAGGCCATACAATGCCTTGACAACTTTGTAAACTTTGTTTGGATGTTCAGGATCCTCAAAACCAGGAGGTTATTTAACATAGACTTCCTCTGTAATTTTGCCATAAAGAAAGGCACTCTTGACATCCATTTGATAAACTGGAAATCTCATATATGATGCAAAAGCAAGAAACAACCTTATAGCTTCAATTCTTGCTACAGGAGCAAACACTTCATCATAGTCTACTCCTTCTTCTTGTCTGTATCCTTGTGCAACCAGTCTTGCTTTGTTCTTGATAACATTTCCTCTTTCATCCCTTTTAACTCTGAAAACCCATCTTGTACCAATTACCTTCTTGCCATCTGGTAAATCACATAGTACCCAAACTTCTTGAAGCTTAAATTGTAGAAGTTCTTCTTGCATAGCTTCAACCCAACTCTCTTTAGTTAAAGCTTGAGCTATATTCTTGGGTTCTTCTTGAGATATAAAGCAGGCAAACATGCATGTTTGTTGGTCCTTATGATTCATCCTGTTTTGTTTATAAACAAAGCTAAGTAAAGCATTATGTTGCTGTGAAAAACCTTTAGCTTTTGTTCTTGTGAGCACTCCTGAAGTTGAAGGTCCAATGATTTGATCCACTGGATGATTTTTATGAATTCTTGATGTAGGAGTTGATGGACTTCAAGATCATTACCCAAATTTGTGAAGTCAGTATCATCATGGGAATTTGAGAAAATACCTTCATCTTCTAACTCATCATCAGTGTCTACTAATTCAGGCATGTTAGGATCATTTAAATCCGTAGTAGAACTCACAATTGGGTCAGCAGTACTTTGATCCAAAGTACTGGGATCCAAAGTACTGTCGTTTAAAGTACTGTGAATATTTTCTTGGAACTTACCCTTTTTCTTTGCAGCTTCATAGGCTCTCCTTTGATCATCTTCATAGGATTTAGCTAGTGTTTCTTGAAAGAGCATCCTATTGAGTTCATCTTGAATTGCTTGATCTTCATTTGAGAGGACGGAAGTTGGTTCAACAGTACTTTGCTTCTTCTCTGTGGTTATGGGCTCTTCATCAGTAACATCTTCTGATCTAACATTGACTCCATGAACAATATATTGTGAATCTTCTTCCTTGTGAACAACTTGATTTTCTTCTCTGACAGGTACATAATTCATAGAAGGAGTCAAACTATCAAGATTAAAATACCAATCAGGACCTTTTCCTTTTTGATTTTGTTGATCTTCCAGAAAATCAACATGAAGAAATTCTTGAACCTTTTTGGTAACCCTGTTGTACACTCTAAAACCTTTGCTGTTGGTACAATAACCCAATAAGTACCCTTCTTCTGACTTACCATCAAATTTTCCCAGAGAATCAATAGTATTGAGAATAGTCAGAGAGCATCCAAAAGGTTTTAGAAAACGAATATTTGGTTTCTTACCCATAAGCAACTCATAAGGTGTCTTCATCTGAGGTTTAGTCACTGATACTCTATTCAACACATAGCAAGCAGCACTTACAGCTTCAGACCAAAACTGAATAGGTAATAAAGAATCTGCAAGCATTGTTCTTGCTGCTTCTATAAGTGTTCTATTCTTCCTTTCTGCAACACCATTCTGCTATGGAGTTCTAGCAATACTAAACTCCCTTTTAATCCCTTTCTTAGCACAAAATTCATCCATTAACTTGTTCTTGAATTCAGTCCCATTATCACATCTAATACCTCTAACTTTGAGTCTCAATTGATTTTCAAGGGCTATTATAAGATCATGAATAGCATCAAAAGTATCATCTTTAAATCCCAAGAAAAAGACCCAGCTAAATCTACTGCAATCATCTGTTACAACTAAGCATTATTTCTTCTTGTTTAAGCTTGAAACAGAAACAGGTCCAAATAGATCCATGTGCAACAACTCCAAAGGCTCTCTGACAGTTCTTTCCTCAAGCTTTTTTGCATGAAGCTTTATGTTGTTTACCCTTCTTGCAAGCCAACATGAATGATCAGTCTTGAAAGTTTTAGAAGGTAAACCTCTAACTAGATTGCCTTTAACCAGTTTGTTGATATTCTTGAAATTCACATGACCTAATCTTCTATGCCATAGATGTGCTTCTTCAAGTGTTGCCTTTGCTACTAAACATGTTGCTCTTTCAGTAGAGTTGATATTCTTCAAATCAATACTATACACATCATTGGGTCTTGGTGCTCTCAGTGTTACCAAGTGATCGTCTACAAACTTAAACTCAGGAGAGAGAATGAGACATTCTGTGGCAGTGAATAACACAGGGTGCTTCTTGTCACAAATATGAGATACTGACAAAAGATTGAACTTAAGCTCCTTTACATAACGAACATTCTCAAAATCAATACATCCTGTCTTGATGGTTCCTTTTCCAGTAATTCTTTCTCCTTCAGGATCATCTCCAAAAGCAACTTTTCCTCCATAATATGTCTTAAAATCTGACAGTAGCTCTTTGTCTCCTGTCATGCTTCCAGAGCAACCACTATCAACAATTAAATGATCTTTAAGCTCCTCTTCTGGGTTGCCCTGCACAATAATGAGAAACTTAGTTTCTTTTAGGAACCCAAGCCATTACTGACTTGTGTTCCCCTTATGGAGATACATACTTAAATTCTTTGAGTATGTAATCTCCACTCTTTTTGAAAACATGATCAATTACTTTCTTTTGTTCCAAAACTTGCTCTGTGTTTTCAACATAACTTTCTTTTACAACAAAATTTCCTTTTTCACCCACACATTCTGAAAGTACTGTTTTTCCCCCATCAGTACTTTCTTTCTTAAACCACATAGTTTTAACACTTTGTTTTGAGCTCTTTGGTTTAGGTACTTTATTTGAGGTGTAAGGCCTTCTAGATTGAGGGTAACTGGATCTCCTTGGTCTTACATTAGTAGTACCTTGATTGGGTGAAAACTTCCTAACAGTACTTTGTGAAGATACTGTTTTGGGCTTGCCAGTACTTTGAAAAGTGTTGCCTTGATGTACTGGTGGTTTGGAAAAAGATCTTTTCTGATGAGGGTACCTATAGTCTTTTGTGAAATTACTATGGTTGGCCCTACTTGAATAGCTCCAAACTTGTTTAGTCTCTTTTGACCTATGGTTAGCAGATTTGGTCTTTGGATATTGACTTAAATATTCTGAGTGAAAGTTACAATCTTTAATCAAGTGAGTAGGACTGTAACAAACAAAACATAATTTTTGATTCATCATCCCAAATTCTCTACTTGGAGTTCTATGGCCAAAACTATCATGACTTCTAGATGAATGATTAAAAGGTTTTCTAAGGTTAGCAGTATTTTGAAAAGAGTTTCTTGAAGGTACTGTTGAATGACTAGCAGTAGTTTGAGAAACGTTTGAATGTACTGCCTGTTTTGAAAAGACTTTATGAAACCTTTTATCATTGTTTCCAAATCCTGAATCCCTAACATTCCTTTTATTGTTATCTTCCTTAGGATTCTCATGGCGAGATTTAATTATCTTAACTTTTTCTTCAGATGGACTTGAATTAGATTGACTTTTAAGCTTTTTCCTAAACTCTAGATTATCTACTCCAAAACAAGAGACATCTGTTCTAGGTGGCTGAAAACTTCCAGTGGCATGAGGAACTGCATGATACCCCTCATTTTTCTTATACTCAGGAGGTGTTGGACTAGTGGGTTCCTCATTACTAGATGTGTTTTCTTCTGAGCAAGTTTCAAATTCACTAGTTGAGATCTCTTCTGAACTACCTTGTTCCTTATCACTATCTAAGTTTTCTTCTGAACTACTGTATTCCATACCAAAACCTAGTCCAGTTTTAATATGTGATCTTCTTTGTTTTTCAACAAAACTAACATGTGACAGACCAGACTCTTTCCAACTAGCAAACTTTTCTAACAACTCATCTCTTTCTTTAGTTACTTTTTCTAACTGAGACACCTTACATCCTAAATTCCATTCACTCAATTTTAATTGATAGTCTTGTTGCTGATATTTTTCTGCCCAAGCCAGTTCATTATTTTCATGAGTGATTATTTTGGCTTCCATTGACTCTAAAGTCAATTGATAGCCAGCTATCTCACCCCTAGCCCTCCTAAAGTTATCTATTTCAGTCACATAATCATTAAGCACCTTTTGATAAAGAGTATTACACTTAGAACATACCTCAGGAGTAGTGGGTGAACTTGGTGAAGTAGCTACCATAGCAAGCAGAACAGGTTCATCTTCACTTTCCATGCTCCAATCAAAGCTTCCAAGACCATCAAGGCTTCCAAGACCATCTCTTGTTTCCAAAGCAGCAAATCCTGGTTCTTCATCAAAGGCTGTGCTCCAGTCTTCCAATGCAACAGTACAGTAGGTTACTGGTTCATCATCAAATTCAGCACTCCAGTCAACCTCTGATAGATTTTCTTGAGCTACCAATGCTTTTGGTTTAGTTTCAGTAATAGGAACCTCCTTGATTTCAACCTTGGGTTTCTCAATCATCCTATTTGCTTGATATTTAGCAAACTTGCATTCCCTTGCAAAGTGTCCAGGCCTTTGACAATTAAAGCATTCAATCTTAGACTTATCAAATGCTATACCCTGTTTGGCTTTGAAGTCAATACCTCTTCCTGTTTTCTTCATGAACTTCTTGATCCTTGCAGTTATCATGGCAACTTGCCATCTTATGTCAATCTCTTCTAGATCATCTTCTTCAATTTGCAACAAATCTTCTTCATAAGTAACAGGTAAAGTGGCTTGTTGAGCAAAGAAGGAACATACAACATCATCAGAATTCATGATGTTTGATGGTGAGGAAGTGGTAGTGGTCATGGTTGTGCAAACATGCTGTTTTTCACCAACAGTACTTTGAACAGGATAAGCAGTACTTTTAGTGGAAGTACTGCTTCTGTTTTCAGAAGACACAAAAGCAATGTTGTGTGATTTTGAACTTATTTGACCATTCATCTCATGCTCATACACCTTTAAGTTGTTATAGAGATCATCAAAGTCCATACAATCCAAACCAGGTTGTCCTCTGATCATAGTAGCAACCACATGCCATACAGATGGCAAACTCCTTAAGAACTTCAAGTTTGCATCTTCAACAGTTACCTCTGCTCCATATAACTCTAGCATACTAAGAAGATTTTGGAATCTATCATAGGCAGCATCAAGACCTTCTCTTTCACCAACAGTGAATGTTTCAAATTGTTGCTTCAATAAGTTTCTATGCATCTTCTTGGAAGCATCATTACCTCCAAACCTTGTCTTGATAGCAGCCCATAATTGTTTTGCATCCTTAGCATCATGAAACTTGAGTAGGTGACCATCAGGAATAGCAGACAACAGTATGTTGAGAGCCTTATCTTGATTTCTTTTTGTAGCTGCTGGCACTTGTGGTAGAGGTGGTTTAGGTTGTCCTGGAACTGCTTCAGGTTCTTCAATAACCATATTACCATTAACAATTACATCCCATAGAGCATGGTCTGTAATAGCAATGTACTGCCTCATCTTCATGCTCCAGAGATCATATTCTCCCTTCTTGATGATAGGAATTCTGAGTGAGGTGATGGATGGGAGTGGTGCGGCTTCAGTCGTCATCTTTAGGGTTTGTTAAATCCTTTTTCAAGGTTTTCTTCTTAATCAGAGTTTCCATACAAGCTCTGATACCATTTGTTGGATCGATATACTCTGACCAAACTAACTATGTAGCTTGTAAGGGTTTAGTAATCTTGGATAAATCCTAAACTACTAACAATGAAACACTGAATAACTCTGTTAAGTATGCGGAATTTACTTTAACAAAGCTAAGAAGAATTATCAAAGAACTTTGATTATATTAAAACTTTGAACCTGCTTACGTACACAGATTCACTAACAACCCTAAATATCTCTAATATCGTATTCTTATATTCGTATTCTCTAATGCCAACCTAGGGATCCTTTTATAGGCATAAGGAAAACCCTAGTCGGTTTACAATACTTGAACGACAAGTAAACTAACTCTAATCTAAAGAACATTCTAGAATTACATAATGATCCTTAAACGTTTTACATTGTAGTCCTTGATCATAGCAGTACTTTAATAAACAGTACGTTGACTTTCTTCAGCAGCACTTTGACTTTTATGAGAAGCAGTACTTTGATCTTCCAGCAATACTTTGTCTTTATAACCCAATAATAACATGTAATATTATTATGTCAAGTCAACAACCCATAAACATGTTGATCTTATAAGTTACAACTAATTTAATTTGTATATAGAAACATAAATACAATTTATTGTCACATATGTATGCATATGAAGATAAGAACAAAATTGTGGAATAAGTACATTTAGAATAGTTAGATCTAGATCTTCTGCATGGCCTAATTTTATATTAAATGTAATCGCCAATGTTTCGAAAACTGGATCTTTAATCAACTCGGTCGAGTCATCCGGTTACCGGTTCAACCACTCGGTTTTCTATAAATTAAAAAAAGAAAGCTCTTTTTTTTTTCAACAATAAAAAAAAAAGTATATAAATCATGACAAATTCATATATTGAGCCTAGAAAAACATTTAACAACAAAAATAACGTTTAATAATAGAATTACATCGCAAATATATATAATTAACTTTTTTTATTTTTAAAAAAATGAAAAAAAACCAAACCGGTCGGGTTTCGAGAACCGGGTTGACCCAGGTCACTTTAAACCCGGCGGGTGTAACTGGGTTTCGAGAATTAAAAACCCGATTTAATATGACCCCCTTTTTTGCCTAGAACCGATTCAACTGGTTGACCCGGCCGGGTCGAACCGGGTTTCAAAACATTGGTAATCGCCGCATTACAAGGCTTCTAATAATATACTCCTTTTGCGGTAACTTGTTTGTTGACTTTGTTCAAAAAAACAGAATACCTACACTTCCATGGTGGATTCGTTTCATCATCAGAAATTCAAAACACAGAACCAAGAAACAAAAATATGGAGTAGCCAACGAATAATTCCTTATACCATATCGATTTAACATGAAATAGTCAAATAAAAACTAATAATTACCCTAGATAGTTAAATGATGAACTGTAGGAATCAACTTCTGATTGGTTGATTTAGATGTTTCTAGTCAAGTTGTGGAGGTGGGAAGAAATGAAACGGCACCAATATAATGTGGTTTGGTGTAAAATTGCCTTTAGGTTTTTAACTTTTTATTTATATATGAAGGACAATGAAGTAAATATATGTGTAAATAAAGGGTGTATATGTAATTCTAAAAAGCTCGCTAAGGCTCGCGAGCTTCACGAGCCGAGTAACTTATAAAACTCAAACTCGACTAGACATATTACACGAGTAGCTCTAGCTCGAGCTGGACTCGTTTAAAAATCGAGTCGAATCGAATATTTTTTGAGTCGATCTCAAGTTGCTCGCAAGTTGTCTCGGCTAGGTTACACCCCTAGATCCTAAAATCAAGATCGGATCTTAACAACCATGAAATCAATCTGTTGGTATGCAATATAGGCACTAACCCGCTTAGCACCCCAAGAAATACCGTAACCAATCTCACATGTAGTAGCAGACCAACAACTTCTATCTGTTAACATATCTTCACACACCTAAAATGGTACTCCTCAATCATGCATTACAAGCAACATTTTCCACCAATTAAAAACACAAAGCCACATATTTCTCAGTTTCAAGCAAACAATTTCATATATAGCTGCAGACCCACTTCTAACAGAACCTCAGTAAAAATTTGATACCACATCTTTTAGAAGGTAGAATCAACATTTCAAATTACCCCTTATTGTAAAATCTACCATAGGTATCCAGTTGATCACAAGATACATAAACATGAAAAAGAATAACCCAACTCAATGATTAAGTTATAGATAGTAACCTATGTTGAGTGCTAAAAGTACTATCCTAAACCAACTTGTAAACTATTTAGCTTCAGATGCAGAAGCCACAACTTACAAGGACCTGAAGGCTAATACAAAATAACACCAGATGGTGCCGCTGCTTAAATAAGATGCACGCCTATATCGCATATTATCAATGATAAGAACCTGAAGATTAAACAATAAACATAAATCATAACAAAATAAAAACAACTCAGAATAACAACCAAAGTATAGTAAAACAAGATTGTCAAAATTAACAGCATAATCGTCTTGCAAGTTTTTGCGACCACAGCCTAAGAATAGAACGAAACACAGTACCTCAAGCACGCTAAAGAAAAAAACATTATAGAAAATATGACAACGGATAGAAAGAGGACCAAGAAAATTCCCCAGACCACAGGTGCATTTGCCGCTTATAGCTTGTCCTCAAACTCAGATAGCGGTGTCATCTGCTCCTTAAAATCATTCCTCTTATGGATCTGAGTTACAAGAGTGGCTGCCTGAGACGTAGAATCCAATGGGTCTGCTAGCATCATGTCCCCATGATCAAACACACACTGTGGGAAAGCTTGACCAGAGGTTGAAGCTCTCAAAGCACCAGAAACCCAAAGGATTCCACGAAAGGGAGATACACCTTGATGTTGTACAATGGAGTACCGGGCCTCTGCATCTCCTCCAACACGTGTTCACGCCTTTGATTAAGCACGCTGTAGATACCACCAATTGCATTCTCGGTTGCTTGGATTTCAACAAGGTAGACTGGCTCGAGATAATATTATTTAAAAAGAAACATATGTGATACTAGTACTCAAAATATAAAGATGCATCGTGATACTACCATCAATTCTATTAAAAAAAAATCCATGTGATTTCCATGACAATGCATCTAATATTCTCAAAGCAAAAAAGAAACATCCATGGAAATTTGTTAAGGTAAATGTTTAATTCATACACATANTATCCAGTTCATCACAAGACACATAAACATGAAAAAGAATAACCCAACTCAATGATTAAGTTATAAAATAGTAACCTATGTTGAGCGCTAAAAGTACTATCCTAAACCAACTTGTAAACTATTTAGCTTCAGATGTAGAAGCCACAACTTACAAGGACCTGAAGGCTAATACAAAATAACACCAGATGGTGCCACTGCTTAAATAAGATGCACGCCTATATCGCATATTATCAATGATAAGAACCTGAAGATTAAACCATAAACACAAATCATAACAAAATAAAAACAACTCAGAATAACAACCAAAGTATAGTAAAACGAGATTGTCAAAATTAACAGCATAATTGTCTTGCAAGTTTTCACGACCACAGCCAAGAAGAGAACGAAACACAGTACCTCCAGCACGCTAAAGAAAAAAACATTATAGAAAATATGACGAACGGATAGAAAGAGGACCAAGAAAATTCCCCAGACCACAGGCGCATTTGCCGCTTACAGCTTGTCATCAAACTCAGATAGGGGTGTCATCTGCTCCTTCAAACCCTTCCTCTTATGGATCTGAGTCCCAAGTGTGGCTGCCTGAGACGTAGAATCCAATGGGTCTGCTAGCATCATGTCCCAATGATCAAACACACACTGTGGGAAAGCTTGACCAGAGGTTGAAGCTCTCAAAGCACCAGAAAACCCAAAGGATTCCACGAAAGGGAGATACACCTTGATGTTGTACAATGGAGTACCGGGCCTCTGCATCTCCTCAAACACGTGTTCACGCCTTTGATTAAGCACACTGTAGATACCACCAATTGCATTCTCGGGTGCTTGGATTTCAACAAGGTAGACTGGCTCGAGATAATATTATTTAAAAAGAAACATATGTGATACAAGTACTCAAAATATAAAGATGCATCGTGATACTACCATCAATTCTATTAAAAAAAATCCATGTGATTTCCATGACAATGCATCTAATATTCTCAAAGCAAAAAAGAAACATCCATGGAAATTTGTTAAGGTAAATGTTTAATTCATAAACATACATACTCTAAACAACAAAGAACTTACATGTCAAAAACTACCATGGAAGAAGATCCGGTCCTTCAACCTGCCTAAATATACGCTCGTAACAAATGAATGGAGATACAACTGGTACTGCGTTAGCTTTATTACTTCACAAATGGAATCCCAGAAGAAACCACTTTAGCATACTCCTCGTACTCGGACCCAAAAAACTGTCTCAAGAAATACTCCTCGTACGGTATTCTTCTATGAAAAAAGTTCCAAACGACTAATGTAAATGCAATAGTTGACAGAGGGTTACACAACATTATTTGAGTACCAACTGACCAAATAAAAAACCCCGTGTATCCTGGATGACGAACGATGTTATAAACTCCATGAGTAACTAAATTATGATGTTCCTCATGATGTCTTTGAATAAGATGTGTAAAAGCCCGTCCAGCAGTTATAATAGCAAGCTTCCTGATTATTTCCCCGACAATGACCATGAAAAGTCCCACATTACTAATCCACCAATGTTCTTTTAATCCGGGGAAAAAGTAAAGTTCGAATAAGTATTCTAGAACTGAAAAGAACATTGCCATGAAATATTGTTGGCTAATTAAGAGAGAACTAAGAGTCACGTTTGATTTCCCGTGAAAGAAGATTGCTAAAAGGTATTCAGAACCATGAAAGAAGAGTACTGCTAAGAACATTTGTGATAGTTGTCTAGAAGCGGTATAGCTGAATATTTCTGTCATTTTAGTTGCAGAATGATTTAGTCAAATCTTTATAATAAGATAAAAGGTCAGTCGACACTGTGTATATATTTTATCAGATAAACGGGCGTGATTCACTTTTTTAGACCTGAAAAAGAACTGTCCAGAAGTTCCAATAAAAGCTCAGCCTTCATGACACCCAGATACTGCTTCAAGGACATTTCTGCAACAAAAAAAGAAATACACAAATCAGCTAACTGACTGACTTTGGAAACAGAGTCAAAAGTATTTATTATACATAGTACACAACAACAATACTAAAATTGATTTGGGTTACGAATATTAGAATCAGAAATCACTAGTTGTAACATCCCAGCACCCCACACACGAGTACACGACTTTGTGAATCTATTTTTGAAATCTTGATATGTGCCAACAACGTGTCATTTTCTATTTGGCTCACAGTCACAGGAAACACTACCTTGCCTACATTTTATTTTAGTCTTTTCAGATACATTTGAATGATCAAAACAATTTTCTTATACTGTGTATTATGTCAAGATTGTAACATTTATATATAAGTGGAAGAGTCTGATGCGACTTTCTAAAATGTTTGATATTAAATTCTTTTAATGCTTTGGATGAGTAACCAATGAAAACTTACCAAAGACACACAATTAAAGTCATGTACGGAAAAAAAGTGTAATAGCAACGAAGGGCAGCATGACTATATCCCAACACCCCGTCTTTCATTTAGCTAATACAATATGCCAACTAAATGATTTTATTAGAAAATCAAAACCTAATAGATTCTATCACTAGCAATTGACACAAAGCCGAATAATCTGCTGCTTAATTCTCTCAATAGTATCAACTCGCTCACACTTGTGTTTTTCGGTCAAAATTTTATTGCGTTTGTTATCAAAATTTCTTTCTTTATTGAAAAGCACAGGTGGGGGATCTTTTAAAATCTTATATACGTGAGTCTAAAAGAACCCAATGTTGGCAGAACTCAATAAACCAACGGGTGTGTTTGACCCACAGATTATAAGAGCTTAACTGCTTAAGCTACTAAATTAAGAAGTTTATTTGGATGGCAACGCCTTAAAAAAGAAGCTACTTGACATGGCTTCTATTATAACTCCAGCTCCGGCACCTCCTAGTTTTGCCAAACACACCCGATATACTTAGTATTTCCAAAAGCGTTTCATTTCATAGTTCTTTTCGCTTACTCATACCAACCAACACAAAATCAATCAAACGATCGACATAACCCCATGTTGCATATCATAAACCATATGTTACTACTATAAAGCGCTATCTACCCAACCACTCAGGGGTGGCCTAGAGGCAAAAGGCTTGTGACTAATATCACTAAAGTGTGCAAGGTCCAAGGTGCAAAGAGCTCAGAAGTGGCCACGCCAACTTCCTGAGAAGGGAGGGCTTTACCCGGTTTTAAACCCCGTGGATTAGTCGGCCAATGCTTTAGCAATCTAGTCCTCATATGTACTTGGCCGTATAGGAATAAACTGTACAATTTTTTTTTTTTGGATAACCATGGTTTCCGACCTTTTTGGCCGACTAATTCCAGGGATTTGAACCCACCGCCACACAGACTCATATAATATAATATAATATAATATAATATAATATAATATAATATAATATAATATAATATAATATATTATATTATAATATAGTATAATATAATATAATATAGCTATTACCAAAAGTATCACGATGTTAATTCTCAAATAATCACCCGATATATAGTACGTCAAAATAAGCAAAAATCAATATGAGTTAAAAAATAAAATAAAATAAAACTTCTGTTTCTTCCTAATAAAGTCGAGAATAAGCACATAGCAAAGTAACTGAATAAAACAAATTTTATAGCAAAAGATTGGGATACCTGTAATGAAACCAGTGAATCTGATCGATAAGGTGTGCGAATGAAAGAACTAAATCGAATGAAAGAGGTCACGGTGTGGGATTTTAGATCCGAGTAAATGAGGGAGGAGGAGGATGTCGATTATGTCTAAAAAGTAAAATCTTTTTTACTCGATGTGTATAATTTCTATCTACGACTACTTTTTACAGTATTTACTAAACCTATGGTTCGGTTCGGGTCGAAGATCCTCGCACTTTTTATAAACCTCTCATTTTGTTGCCATGTGGCCCGATTCTACAACAGTTATAAAAACCTTTACTCACAAACTATTTTCGTGACTGCATTTAAAACCTTAGGGTGCGTTTGGTATCCGGGAATGAGAATTAGGGAATGAATTTTCATTTCAATCATGTGTTTATTTAATATGTAAATCTTGAATGAATGGTAGATATGTTCCATACTCCATATACCTAAAAAAACGGTGACACGTCCGACAACTTTGCCCAATAAAAATGCGACACATTTCTAATAATTTATTTAGATGTATTGTCATCTAAAAGTGACCGGTCAAAAATTTCCCATACTTTTATGCATGCAACCCTTGAAATTTTATAATGTACTATGCTTAATTATGTGTTAAGCCGGGTATCATATGCAAAATGCAAACTAGCAAACATAACTAACGGTGGAGGGTGTGGTTGAAGGTTTTCCTTCGCCACATCAACTTCAAATCATCAAAAGAAATTTACTTTATTTTTTTCTTCAACTTTCTTTTAACCATTGCAACACATTTTCTCTCTTATTTTAATTTTTATTTTATATTTTATCATTTAAAAATACCCTTAATACACACACAACGAACCACAACAACCGATAATAAAAATTCTCACTCCTCAAAATCAATATTCTCTCTCTATTTGGTTCCGAGAGTCAAGTCCTGTATGGAAGTCTTTTTGCGTTTTGCCAAATGATGGGACTGATTGTCCTGCAAGGAAAGATAGCATTAAATGGTCCCATCGGTTTTCCAGACTCCCACACCCTCTACACTTATCTTTATCAATTAGATTGCCAACCGGTTGGATGGGAAAAAAACAAAAAAATATATATATTATATTGGAAGTGAACAAAAGAAAGAAAATGGGATTGGCAACCTAAGTCACTTGGTAATCCTTGGTCCGAACCCACGATCTGCAAACTAGTGTCTACTTTTTTTCTTTTAATTTTTAATATTTAATATTTTATATTATTAAGAGGTTGGGTTGTTGATAAATGGTAAAAAAATATAAATGAGTTTTTGTAATAGATTGTTGATATAGATAGTCTTAATATACCCATATAGCTTTCACATCTTATTTTGCTATAAATTAGACTTACTACTATATATTATGAGTTATAAATATCAACATAGAAAATATTTGCTTTTAAAATATCGCTTAAACATAGGTTTCCATTGGTTAGACTTTGGCCTTTATAAAAGTATTTCCTAAAGAATGTCGTCAAACATTGTTATAGGAAATTATTTAAGAAAACTGTGTGAACGGACTAGGGAAAAATAATGCTAAAATATGCCATCATATAATCAATATGTTGGCATCTTCCCCAAATGCCAAAACAGCCAAATATGACATATATAAGTACTTATTACTGTATATAAGGTTGAATCTAAAATTCAAAATTCGGTTTTGTATACTTTTTAACTATGCAAATGACCCTTGAACTTTACATTACTGTTACTATTTTTTCAAGTTAATGTTAAAACCTTAAGCATAAAAGCGAGTTTTCTTTTTTCTTTTCTCAATTTTAATTAGTTGTTGTCGGATTGGGGTTCTACAAAAAGTAGGGATGCATGGTTTGGGTGCATCACAATTTTTCATGGATAATCAAACAATTGTGTCATCGAACTGTGAATCTCACTGTTAGTTTGTGTTTTTAGCTGTAAATAGTCTAGGTTGTTTAGTGTATTGTATTTGTTGTACTTATTATCTGTCTCGCTCAATTTTGGTGTAAGAAGTATCTGTATCTTTTATTTTGGTTCTGGGATCCTTTATATAGCCTTTTGGGAGGCTCTTATTTGCCTCGTTCGATTTGGTGTAAGAAGTATCCGTACGTGTCTTTCATTAATTAAGTCATTCATCCATTGTATTGTCCCAGTACATGAACATGAAACTCACACTCATGAGGCCACAAGCTAATATAAAAAACTCTGAATTGAACTTAAACACGTCTAGCGAAATGCTATATATATTGCATGTGTCTATGTCATGTTATATCTGTAGAGTGGATGTTAAATTATATTGTGTCGTAAACCTTCACACAGTACGATATAAGTTTCAGATTTCTCAACACAAACCTTCACACGGTACAACGATATTTTCACTTGTTCTCATGTTTTCACGTATAAGGTCGGATGTGTAGTTATCAGTTATTACAACCCAATACCCTTATTATCATCTTTTTTTTAACGTTAAAAGTTACATACTGTATATTGCAAAGCACAGTTAGAAGAACTATATGCACAATTACAGCTTGAGAGGTGACACACATACACAAATAGAAAACATACAAGAACATAACTTAAAGATACTAACGAGCTAAAATAGGAGATCAAGCAAAAGAATGAATTGGAAAATAAAGAACCCTTGCCTACGCATATGTGGTATCTTCTATCATCATTTTTTTATAACATCCAAAATTTAACGCACTTGTATTGAATAATGATTCAGTGATCGATACAGAAATTTCGAAACTAAAAAAAAACTCTTAAGTTAGCAATTAATTTGTTAATCAATAAGATAGCTAGCTATATAAGTTGTTACAAAGTGAACAACACCGTTATATTCTACTAATATATAAAGTGTCATCTACGAAGTCTCATAGAAACGTGTTACCAGCAGGTAACAAATTGCTACTCCACTTAGGGGTTTGTTTATTACGGTCTTGGGTATATGATCAAGTTATGGGGTTAAGGGCTCGATAGAGAGAACCCAACGATCTCTGACATAAACTCAATTGACTTTTATTTTCTGATTTTTATTGAATGAAACGCAGGTTACATTTAAAGGAAAGAAAACCTAACAAATCCTTAAGTAATAGCAACCTTATAAACCTAAAACACTTGTACTTTATCCTAACTAAAACAATTCAAATTAAGGATATCCTAGTTAAATTTGTAATTCCTGCTGGTAACAAAACGTGTATCAGTTAGNATGTGTTGTATTTTTTTTCCGTATCGTATTTTTTTTCCGTATTGTAACTTTTTTATTTGATGAAATAAAATTAGTATATTTTGTTATTTTTTAGTATTTGTGAAATGAATTTAATTTATTTAATGAAATGAATAAAAAAAATAAATGTGTAAGAGGTGGGGCCCTAATGGGAAGTTGAGGTTTGTTGTTTGGTGAGGGAGGGTTTGTTGTGGATAGTTGAAGTTGAGGTGTTTTGTGATGTGGCAGGAGTGGGACCCGAATGAGGAGGCTTGCCTCCCCAACTACACCTAATGCTCTAATAAATGGTAAAAAAAAAAAATATAAATATGTTGTATGTATTGGTTGTGTAGGTGGAGGAAAAAAAAATAATATTTTATTAAGGAATTGGGTTATAATAAATTGTTGATATAGATAGTCTTAATATACCCCCATATGGCTTTCACATCTTATTTTGCTATAAATTAGACTTACTACTATTATGAGTTATAAATATCAACATAGAATATATTTGCTTTTAAAATATCGTTTAAACATAGGTTTCCATTGGTTAGACTTTGGCCTTTATAAAAGTATTTCCTAATTAAAGACTTTGGCATTTATTTAAGAAAACTGTGTGAACGGACTACGGAAAAATGCTAAAATATGCCATCACATGTTGCCATGTTGGCATCTTCCCCAAATGCCAAAACAGCCAAATATGACATATATAAGTACTTACTACTGTATATAAGGTTGAATCTAAAATTCAAAATTCGGTTTTGTATACTTTTTAACTAATGCAAAAGACCCTTGAACTTTACATTACTGTTACTATTTTTTCAAGTTAATGTTAAAACTTTAAGCAAAAAAGCGAGTTTTCTTTTTTCTTTTCTCAATTTTAATTAGTTAAGGTCTAGTATGTTGTCGGATTGGGGTTCTACAGAAAGTAGGGATGCATGGTTTGGGTGCATCACATTTTTTTCATGGATAATCAAACAATTGTGTCATCGAACTGTGAATCTCACTGTTAGTTTGTGTTTTTAGCTGTAAATAGTCTAGGTTGTTTAGTGTATTGTATTTGTTGTAGTTATTATCTGTGTCGCTCAATTTGGTGTAAGAAGTATCTGTATCTTTTATTTTGGTTCTGGGATCCTTTATATAGCCTTTTGGGAGGCTCTTATTTGCCTCGTTCGATTTGGTGTAAGAAGTATCCGTACATGTCTTTCATTAATTAAGTCATTCATCCATTGTATTGTCCCAGTACATGAACATGAAACTCACACTCATGAGGCTACAAGCTAATATAAATAACTCTGAATTGAACTTAAACACGTCTAGCGAAATGCTATATATATTGCATGTGTCTATGTCATGTTATATCTGTAGAGTGGATGTTAAATTATATTGTGTCGTAAACCTTCACAGAGTACAATATAAGTTTCAGATTTCTTAACACAAACCTTCACACAGTACAACGATATTTTCACTTGTTCTCATGTTTTCACGGATAGTTATCAGTTATTACAACCCAATGCCCTTATCAACATCTTTTTTTAACGTTAAAAGTTACATACTGTATATTGCAAAGTACAGTTAGAAGAACTATATGCACAATTACAGCTTGAGAGGTGACACACATACACAAATAGCTAGAAAACATACAAGAACATAACTTAAAGATACTAACGAGCTAAAATAGGAGATCAAGCAAAAGAATGAATTGGAAAATAAAGAACCCTTGCCTACGCATATGTAGTATCTTCTATCATCATTTTTTTATAACGTCCAAAATTTAACGCACTTGTATTGAATAATGATCACTGATTGATACAGAAATTTCGAAACTAAAAAATTCTTAAGTTAGCAATTAATTTGTTAATCAATAAGATAGCTAGCTATATAAATTGTTACAAATTAGTGAACAACACCGTTACATTCTAATAAAGTTTCATCTACGAAATCTGAATATATATAAAGTGTCATCTACGAAATCTGAATATACTTAGGGGTTTGTTTATTACGGTCCCGGGTCTACGATCAAGTTATGGGGTTAAGGACTCGATAGAGAGAACCCAACGATCTCTGAGATAAACTCAATTGACTTTTATTTTCTGATTTTTATTGAATGAGATGCAGGTTACATTTAAAGGAAAGAAAACCTAACAAATCCTTAAGTAATAGCAACCTTATAAACCTAAAACACTTGTACTTTATCCTAACTAAAACAATTCAAATTAAGGATATCCTAATTAAATTTGTAATTCCTGCTGGTAACAAAACGTGTATCAGTAAGTTATACAGCACAACCTTTAAATACTATATACCATTATAAATCGGTTCAAGTGTATAACTATATGATACATGTTCGTATGATTTCCCATGCAAAATATACAACCCTTCATAGTTTCATTACATGTAGAAAAAAGGATCAGTACCAGAAAACTGATCCACAACTGATCTTAAATCATCCCAATCTCCATGCTTAATGAACTCGTTCATATCTGTATTTGAAAAGCTAGAACATGATGCTGTTGTTGATGGAGGTTGATCATGTGTCAAAGTCAACGTTGTTGCTTGTCCCACAATGAACTGGTTTGTTTCATGGTGGTGTTCTTGATGATGATTATATAAAAGTGGTTTTTTGTCGTTGATGATAGGAGTTTGAAAGCTAATGTAACTTTGCATATCGTAATCGGAGTCTCCACTGCTTGTTTCGACGACCACTTGTTGCGGTTTCCTGGTTGAGACTTCTCTCCATTCTGGTAAGGCTTTTTTGTAGCATGGTGATCGCTTAAGAATCCTACATAATGTCCAAACTTCCTGCATTCACGTAAGTTGTTTAATGTAAGTTTTGTTGTAATATATATAAGAACTCATACCAACAATCTAGATAACATAGAGGGTGTTCGGGATTGCTTATTAGAACTGTTTATCTGCTTATCACATGATAATAGGTTTTATGCGATTGCTTGTAAGTGAAATAAGTTATTTTGTTGCCTATAACATTTTCAATAAATTGTTTATTTCAAAGAAAAAACCATAAGCAGATAGTCTTTTAGTTAGTTAGGGCTTTGTTCTTACAGCTTCCTGTGCGACTGATTTATCATCCATGTGCTTCTTGTTGTTATGAACGTCAGATTGAGGAGGAAGGCGAAACTCGTGCATCATCCATTCAGTTTTGGTGCCTTTACCTGCACTACCACGATAGTAAACAAGAGATTTCTTCAGGCCTATGCACTTTGATCCATCACCAGAGTAAACTGGACGATCGATGCCTGTAGCTTTCCAGAAACCCGATCCGGTAACTCTGTTAGGTCTTATGCTGTTCCTATACTTCCTTCCTCTTCTGCAAAAGAAGTACCATTCTTTTTCTCCACCATTACTTCCTTCTACATAAACCATTTTAAAGCAAAGAAAACCCTTAAATTTTCAATATATTAAAAACCATAAATCATTAATCTGTAAGTGAGAATAAACCCTACTAAATACTTCAAATTTATGCACTAATCCGTAATAGTCGTTCCAAGTCTCATGACTTCATCATGCACCAATCGATCTACATAAGTAAACCTGCTAAACAAGCTTTCGTTTTTGAAAATTTCGTGTAAATCTACAATAATTTTTTGTATGAACACACTGACTATGTTTACAAATAAAACCAATTTTTATCTATAATCTGGTTAGAAAAATTATGGACGTACGTATAACTGACGATCTTCTAGCAATAACTTTTAATTTCTGTTAAGTTTACATCAAGTTCTATCTTTTTATGTGTCCACTAATTAAACAAACATATGTAGTCATTAAAAAAGATAAGTATCGACTTACTTGGTAGATCCCAAGGATCGTATTTGTAGATGTCAATCTCCTTGATGAGTTCTAAACTGATCGGTTTCTTCTCGACCTTCCGTTGCAAATAGAATCCAACTAGTTCTTCATCTAGTGGATGAAACCGAAAGCCGGGAAGTGGAACATCTTCATCCTGATCAACTAACTCTCTATTACAAATAGAGTTTCTACTCAACTGCTTTTGAGTATCCATAGATTCTTTTTTAGAAACACTTTTTTTGTGTGTGTGTAGTGAGATTGTATGTGAAGAGCTGAGGGTTTGATGATGAGCTTAATTAAGGGATGAATATTTCAACTTGGTCAAAGTCATGAGCATTGACTTGGTGGTGTTCTAAGGGCCCAGAAATCCGAACTTCTTCAAACTTGTAATTAGTCTTCTTTGGTTTGTTTTTCTCCCCACACAAGTTCTATCATTGAGACGAAAATTAGAACATATATATACGCAACAAACAATTTGAAAAATATATTCAAATGTCAACATCAGTCATTTATTTCTATATACTCCGTATCTAATTATCTCACATACTAAAAGATACATGCATTTTGATCCATTTTTTCACATATAAAAAAACTTAACGTCCACTAACATTTTTACTAATAATAGCAAATTACTTTCTGAAAATGACACAATATTACAATAGCAATGTATCTTCATTTCTTCTATACCAGTCATAAAAACCATCAAGTAATTGCATTGCTGTTATGGTAAATAAACAACTTGTAACTACGTTTTGCCAAATTGAAACAGAAGCTCATGGGGTTTGTGTCGTGCAAGTTAGCGGTCAGCACTTGCATACAAGTCCTCAAATGGTGGGAGCTTCCGGACCAGAGGGGGCTCAAGGGGTATGCAAGTAGTGCCGTTGCACCGGGTCTCCACTTAAAAGAGGCCACATTTTTCTCAATGTTATATATATAAATGTTAGATATTAAACATATATGAGGGAAATAATTCACGTTCACATGTANAATTAGAACATATATATACGCAACAAACAATTTGAAAAATATATTCAAATGTCAACATCAGTCATTTATTTCTATATACTCCGTATCTAATTATCTCACATACTAAAAGATACATGCATTTTGATCCATTTTTTCACATATAAAAAAACTTAACGTCCACTAACATTTTTACTAATAATAGCAAATTACTTTCTGAAAATGACACAATATTACAATAGCAATGTATCTTCATTTCTTCTATACCAGTCATAAAAACCATCAAGTAATTGCATTGCTGTTATGGTAAATAAACAACTTGTAACTACGTTTTGCCAAATTGAAACAGAAGCTCATGGGTTTGTGTCGTGCAAGTTAGCGGTCAGCACTTGCAGGGCCGGCTTTGAGGGTGTGCAAGGTGAGCGACCGCTCAGGGCCCCAAAATTTTTAGGGGCCCCAAAATTTGTCTCGTTAATAATTATATGTGTGTGTACACATATTTTTTACGAAGAAAAAGATATTTAGAAGAGAAAATATCTTAAATGAGTAATATGTTAGAACGTTTAGATAATTAATTGCATTATATCTTATAAATGCTAACACTTTATTTATAAACATTTTTCTCGAAAAGGCCTCATTATGTAATTTCGCACAGGGCCCTCAAAAATTTTGTCAAATCATGGGACGGCCCTGAGCACTTGCATACAAGTCCTCAAATGGTGGGAGCTTCCGGACCAGAGGGGGCTCAAGGGGTATGCAAGTAGTGCCGTTGCACCAGGAATCCACTTAAAAGAGACCACATTTTTCTCAATGTCATATATAAAAATGCTAGATATTAAACATATATGAGGGAATTCACATTCACATGTAATTTGTCTTTAGTTTACAAGTATAATGGACTTTTGTTGTTATTGTCTTGGACCACTGAAAATCATGGGATGGCCCTATTCCGGACATCCTCATCTCAAACATCCCCAAATTGATCTCCTTAGCTGATTGTGTCCGTGTGAATCCAAAGCTTACGATAAAATTCGATGCGGTTGTTAACACCAACTGTTGATACAAAAGTTGGGCGTTCCTTGTTTAGATTCCTTTCCTCGTATCAATTGGATGATATTGCTTGAGACCTGCGCACTAAGAAAGCAACAAACACCGTTAGGCTTATCGAGGGATTGTCTCCCCCGATTATCCTCCGGCGTGAGAGTAAGTAATCGTGTTTTAGGGTTGTGAAGAGTTAGGGTTTGTAAGTCGTACCTTTGTGAGAGCTATGACGCCCTCTATATATAGACACGAATCCTTGTTGGTTTCGTGTTCCGCAAACCTTGGTGTATCCCACGTATCGCGGATATTTGATACACATCCTATAATTAGGAGATATCATTATCACATTCCTAAATAAGCATTCGGCTTGGGCCTTGTGGGCCAAAGCCGTATAATTGGTAGTCCAATTATTATTAAACTGGCCCATGCGTAGTGAACTTACGTATTGGTATTGTTTACCAAACGGGTTCATGACCAGGTGTAGACTATACGTCATCACCAACATTTGCTGGTCGCTTTGGAACTATAGGAACAAAGTCGTTTTACACTCAAGCGGCCACATAAAAGCTTATTTTAGCAACATCAAGCTTTCGCCGTTTAATTGGATTTCTAGTAGCAGTAAACAAAATCTCTTGTTGCCAGATTTGCTAATCTCAAAAACATATTATTACTAGAAAATTTAGCTATTGATATCTACGAAATTCCGAAGTCTTAGATAATTATAAACAAGAATAGCCTATGGCAATCTTAAAGGTACGTATAGGCTTATTCATCTTAGTTAGCTAGAGTTGTCATATTTATTTGGTATCATGTTAGTAAATTATATAGTTTTGAGCCTTCCAAAAAATAATAATAATAAAAATTATATAGTTTTGATATGTGGCGGCTTTAATCTGAGTTATATAGTCAAATTAAGATGATATATCAGTTGAAATAACTACTTTTTATTTTTTTGTTAAACAAATACGGTGAATGTGTTTTCACATTTGCATTCTGTCCTGACATCATGAAAGATGAAAATGACCATGTGTGATATATGATACCTGTGCATGTAAATTTATGAGAATCCGTCAGTTATCATATACTTGTACATCAAAGTTTGCATATGTTCTTCTACTTAAATTGAATCATATTATAGGTTACTCTAAATTTTTTATCCCTGTTAAACCACGATAAGAAAACTCTCTCTATTTTTTCTATATCCGTGCTTTTTGTTTTTCTTGCAAAAATATGACGCCCGGCCTTTCACTAACTAATCAACACGGGTTGCGTCTACCGTCACACATAATCTAACCATGTGAAACCATCTCTTTCGAAATAAATGATATTACCGCTTCAAGTTTATTTACACCAAATAAAATTTGAACTTAACGAAAAGGCAACATTAATTTTCTTATACCGTATACAACATCTTTTATCGATGGATTAATTAAACTTAAAATTTATAACTTTCAACACACATATCATGTGTTTTTTTATTCCACAAAGTTTACGTGTACAAGAAATAATACGATCGACTACCTAAGTTGTATGTAAATTATAAAAAGAAAAGAAAATTGATCTTACAGTCTATGTTAGACAAATATACAAATTGCATGAACAAGTTCTTATTTTCGTGATTAGATTACGTATGAATTAGTGAAAACAAAAAAAAGAAAAAGAAAAAGGATTACGTATGAATTGTTCATCATTTTATAATGTCAAACAAAATTTTTCACAAATAACTTAAAAAAGAAAAAGAAATAATATGATGCTAAAAAAATAGTCAGCCATCTCATCCCATCTTTGACCTCACATCAAAGACAAATAGACAAATAAATTGTCAAATAAGACACAAAGATTCGAAATAACAACGTTAGATTTTATGAAGGACACAACCTAAGATATATAATGAGTAATGTAATTTATGTCTACAATCCATGTTTAAATACATGTCTAATGCATAAATTACTTGTATAATAATATTATACATTTTCGCTCTCTAAATTCTTACCAATCACTTTTTCAAATCCACCGATCAAACTAATAACGCTATAACAATGATTGATATAGCATTGCTCCTACTTGATATGCTTACATATCCTCCTACTTGTATGATCATGACAAGTGGATTGATCAATGAATTAAATAAAAAAAGAGAATTAGTGCCTTCCACATGTTATAATTTGGTGTGGGTAGGAGGATAAGTAGGAAGATATTGTAAGAAGATATAGCATTGCTCTTTCAAACCTGTTTTAGCTTTATAAATTATATTCATGCATTTGTAGTAATTTAAATAATTACCTATACTTAGAGCATTGGGTACGCTCGTGCCGTGGGGAAAAAGTACTGCCACGTCAGCAAAAATCTCCACGGCACCACATTCTAGCTGTAACCCTTGGCACCAGAAAATGTGGTGCCGTCGTCCAACTTTTTTTTTTTTTCCATAAAATAAAACATAAATAAAATACAATAGGCTACAAATATATTTAGAAACAACAATTAAAGAAACAAAATGAAGATGACAAGTGTTCCCAAATATCTAAAAATAGCAACTTGATTAATTTTTAAACTAATACTTAAATTTAATCCTATTATGGATAATTATTATATGGATGTCCATATCTTATAGGATATTGATTAGAGATATTTGGCTTATATTAGGAGATTATTTATCTTCCGGAATGTTCTATCTTGTATTATAAAGGGACAATTTATATTCCAGATCTAGTAATTGCCAGCATGATTGTGATATTCAATAAGTGACTAGATAATATAAATGCTGCTAATGCTCTAATTAAAATGTATGTCCCAAAGGTACAACCAATAAATGGTAGTAAGTCTATGGCACGGCTGCAGCGTGATAGACAAATCGATTCCAAATAAAAGTCCTCGAATAATTAGATAAAATGGAGCAAGAAAATGAAGATGGTTAAATCGAGGTAATAAGACCCCATAATAGTCAAGAGACACTAGACATGAAGGTTATTGAAAAAGCCCGGGTACATGAAAAACTATGAGATCTCAATAAACGGTATATAATGTCTAGTAAAGTGTGGAATCGAAAAGAAACGAATCGGCGTCGATAATACTTTTATATATGGTTTTGTAAATAAATAAAATAGCGCTATAATCATGTGAGGATCATGGAAGCAATACCTGCAGGAAGTGCAGATGTATAAATGAATGGCCAAAATGATGTAAAGACGCAAAGAATTAATGAAAGGTTGAAGTCTCGTGTGATGAGACATGGTTACTGGGACTTGGAGTCCGTACATATGAATATTTAAACTTATTGGATATGCATAAGTCTTTATGAGAAAATAAAATGAAATTATGCATACGGTACAAGTGATGGCACACGTATATTTTCTAAAAGACTTGTAAATGATCATGCAGATGCATGTTCACATGTGGTGGATATTGTACAAGTCTGGCAATCTGTAAAATAATTGATATGCGTCTAAAGACAAATGAATAGAGCTCATGCGAGATTTTATGAAGCATGCTAGTGATTTTTAATGCTTAAAGCATATAAGAAAAGTTCTCGAGAACACTACTTGATTGTATTGAATTAATCATGTTTTTGGCATA
>LBNU01007912.1:30290-46520 GCA_014162995.1 Artemisia annua
TATATATATATATATATATATATATATATATATATATATATATATATATATATATATATATATATATATATATATATATATATATATATATACACACACTAAAGGGTAAGAGCTTACTGTAGCAAGCACTGTAGCTGCTACAGTTGACTCTACAGTAATTCTTTTTTCATTACTAACGGTCGTTAGTTATTTAACGGCTGTTAACTAACGACCGTTATCTCTAACATTTAAAAAAAAATTGTACGCACTTGTCCTTCATCTCAGCGGTTCATTGCAAATTTAGTCCTCACATAATTTACATAAATGGTCCTTCATGTTATACATCAATTGCAAAGTCAGTCCTAGGTAATTAACTTCACGTTAAGTAGCTAACGGCAACAAAAGAATTCCGCAGCAACACGCGGGTACCAACACTCGTTTATAGGCTATTCAACAATTATTTATTTTTATTTACACTAACTTTAATCAAATTTAATCCAAACAATTATCAAAACAGCAAGTATAAACTAGCAATAACATATTACATTTATAAAACTCAAACACCAATAGCTATATTTTATTTTTATCCTTATACATGTAGTCATAGGTTGGAGGTATTCATGGGCTAGTTTGACTTTGAGTGATGCCAAAAAATGGTTGTTTGGCGTGTTATATGCTTGTTCACTATTTGTTGTTGATGCACTGGTAATCTTTTGTGATCTAGTGTTATGCCTTCAAGTAAATTCTTTCTCCATGAGTATAATCTAGTCCTGTTAAATATTAAGTGAATGGTTAACAGTAGTGTGCAGTTGCTTGTGTTAAATAATTACATCTAATCTTGATGAATGGTTAACAAGTCTAGTCTTGTTTCATGTTTCATTTTGTGTAAGTTATCACATCTAGTCTTGTTGACTATCTTTATAGATGACAAGGAAAATACGGATAGCATTTGTGCTCGTATGGAAAACAGTCCAAAAACTTGAAGATGTGTTTTACAGGGCAAAAATCCTGAAAGGTTAATTTATTCAACATCTTATGATGTAAATGTAAATGTTTTTGGAGTTTGTATTACTGTTTGGTTATCTTGAATAATCTTTGCAGATATCAGATACAAGGTTGGGCAGTTTGGATGATGAAGATGGTGTAACATGGGCAACAACTTTAATGGTGGATTATTAGATCAGATCAAAGCAAAATATGGGCCATACAAAACCATCACAGAGGAAAATCTAGATGAATTTCTTGATGAACTGTTTATCAGGACAAGGAATGAAATGATAGGGAATAAAGGTAAAAGTATTCAAGCTCTTAAAAGGGTGTTTGGAATGACTTTCTCCCTTATACTTACTTCCAAATAGTCTTATTTATTTTATTTTGGATATCTTTATAGATGACAAAGGAAAGGCAAAAGTGATTGTAGAGCTTCTTGATGAGTTGTTTATTAGCAGAAAGAAAGAAATGCTAGATGGTAAATATATTCAAGCTCTTAAAGGGGTGTTTGGAATGTCTTTCTACCTTATAGATGTTATTGATTTAAATATTGTTTTTGGAAGTGAATATTATAGTTTGTATTACAGTTTGCGTTTGTTGTATACTCTTTGAAGTTATCAATTCTAAGGGCAAGTTGACGAGGAGAAATCTGTTACGCTTTTAAGGGGTCATTTAAGCCCTAAATCGTGTTTTTGTGATCAAATATTACCTCAAATCGTTCCTTTTGTCATTTTAGGTACTTTGGACAAGAATTCTCGAAAATGGTGCATTTTGGACGTTTTTGGAGTGAAAAGTGAAGAAAACGACAAAGTCAATAAACCATGCTGGAAATTGTACCTGACGGCGTCAAGAATTACAAAGGGACGCCGTCACTCATTGAGACAAGAGGTGGTTATCACGTTTACACTTGACCGCCAGAAGAATTATTGAAGCTTAACACGTGACAGCGTCACGTTGTACAAGAAGTAGGCCGTCACATATTACTCCAAAGCGTGACGGCCCAGAAGATCTATAAGGGGACGACGTCAAGTAGATGGATTGGACGACAAGAAACCCTAGCCGCGGTGAGATGACGGCGTCAGCCATTAAAAGGGGACGCCGTCACCAATGTAAATCTATATATAATTTTTGATTTTTCATTCATTGAGGAGAAATTTTTGGTGGGGAACTTTTAGTGTAAAACCCTAGTCCGACTTTTGTAGTAATTTTAGAGTTTCAAACCCTCTTTTCTTCCATGTTCAATTGAAGATAAGTTATCCTTTAATCATTCAATATGTCTATGTGTTGTTTGATTATATCGTTTGCTTTTCTTTCTTTTAACATGTTAGCTTAGATTTACTTGTGTTTGCTTAGATCTAATGAAACTTAGTTATTGATTATTGGTTGTTGGTTTGTCATTGATTGTTGTGGGTGATTGATTTTAGCGTTAAGCTTAAGAAAACTGGCTAATCTCCTATACGGTAACTTGCTTGAACGTCTTAAGAAACGTAATCGGATTTGTACTACGGTTTTATTGGTTGTATTAAATGCATAAGTGACTATTAATGAGGCCATGATAGGATAGTAAACGTGTCGTAATAGGAAGAGATAGAAGCTTATAGAGTTGGGGAAGATCGTACACGGCCCCATGAATGGTATTAAGGAATGCAACCCTTCATCCATGCAATTGTGACAAACTAATTAATCAATAAAAGATAACCAGGGAGTAAGGAAATCTAAGTAAACACGCTTTCTCTATATAAGAAGTTCTATCATTTTATTTTCTTGTTATTTTATTTTTATTGTCTAAGTAGTTATTTGGGTTAGTTGGCTAGCAACTAATTCCGCCCACTCTTCCAATACCCGAGATTTTTACTTGCTTCCATAAAACATAAAAATACAAAAAGAATCATCCCTCACCTCTAGACCTAGTTAGATTAGTTTCAATCCTAACGACACTATTCCTCAAGAGAACGATCAATCCCCCGGTACTTGCCACTCACTATACTACATCGGTCAGGTACACTGCCTGGTGGGGATTGCAAGCTTCTCAAGATCCCTTGAGAAGTAAAACCTTTTGCAAGGTTGCAAAGCACGCATCACAAGTCAACTTAAGTGATTAGTATATCTGATGATGACAATCTTTCTGTGTAATCAGATGGTGATATTTTGTCCTTTAGCTAATTTCAGCACTGATGATGACATTCTATCAGTGTCATCAGATGATGGTACCAGTAAGTAGAGGAAGGGAAGGCCAGCTGAGGGTACCAGTAAGCAGAGGAAGGAAGCTGGTGGTAAACAGAGGAAGACAAGCCTAGATGAGGGTACTAGTGAGTAGAGGAAGGTAAGGCTTCTGAGTATAACCGGCTGCGTCCTTAGCCTAAGAGCAAAGTTGAATGAACCAACTCCAAAAAGAGGTTCTAAGTGTTGTTCATTGCATTCTAAAGAGAAAAATAAATAAAGGATAATGGTCCTTGTTTTGTATTGTTCTTTTGTATGTAATTCGATATTTTAAGACATTTTTAGTTAAGCAATTTAAGACATGTTTATGTAATTGGATATTTAATCTTATAAGACATCATTTTTCTTATATATTCTTAATTTAACTAGTCTATTTTAATTAGTAATTTGCATTTTTCAGTTTGTAGTATTTGCATTTTGCATGTGCATTTGCATGTGCAGTTTAAGGGGTGTTTTGATTTATCCATTTTGACTTTTAAAAGTAAACATATACCAAATACTCATGTGATCACAAGATGAACACTTTGTTCATTCCAAAAACATTACAAAAATAGTTTGGTTACTCATTTTGCTTGTGTTTTATTATGCAGTATATGGGATTACTAAAACAGATTGGTTACTCATTTTGCTTATGTTAGAATATGCAATATATGAGGTGTTTTGCTTTACCCATTTTGACTTTTTAAAGGTCAACAAATACCAAATACTCATGTGATCACAAAATGAACACTCTGTTCATTCCAAAAACATTACAAAAACAGTTTGGTTACTCATTTTGCTTCTGTTGAATATGCAGATGGGGTGTTTAGATTTACCCATTTTGACTTTTAAAAGTAAATAAATACCAAACCTACCCATTCACTTAGCAACTTTATAATTTCATCATTAACTTCTCACACGCATTTGGCCAAAACCTACCCATTCACTTAGCAAAATAAATCCTAAACCTTATTTAGGATACATTTTCATAAGTTTAATCTAAAGATTTACTTGAGGACAAGTAAAGTTCAAGTGGGGGGATATTTGATGATATCAAATAAGCACATTTTATTGCCATAATTTGTCCTATGTAATTGACTTGTTTTATAATATTTTATATGATAATTGATACTTAATCATCTAATTTTGTAATTCTTAGTTATAAACAAGCGTTTGGTGAAAGTTAGCTATTTTGGACGTAAAAGGGAACTAAATGGATCAAGTTGGAAAAGTCTACTGAACTGAAGGAAGATATGTCGTATCATTCTAGACAGATACGCCGTACGACAATACTTAGATGAATTCGAAGACCATTGCCTGACTTTGAAGAATGTGCCGCATGTATTTATCTCATGCGCCGCATATGAAACCTTGGTCAACGAATAAGATCTAACTTATCTACTCTAGATACGCCGCATTACATTCCTAACATACGGCGTATCAATCTCAAGACTTCACTAGAGATAATCCAAGATACAGAAGACATGCGCTGCATAAAGATTCAAGATACGCCGCATCTGAAGACGGTGTACGAATATTCCAGAATATAATAATCTTGGACCCCACGTAAAGTTATCTAAATACGCCGCATCGACCCTCAGACAAAAACTATAAATACCCCATTGTACAGCAGAATTTAGTATGCAACATAACCCTAAGGAGAAGAATACAGATGATTTGGCAACACAAGACACCACCCAAACGAATATTTCATAGCAGTAAGAAGGTCTTGCTAGTGTTTAAATTCATTAAGTAGTTTTGTTTTATTGCATTAGTACGCTTTAATCCATCAGGATTGATAGGCTTGTCTACGCCATAGGAATCCCCTTTATATTGTTTTCCCATCGATTAAAGTTTATTTGGTTCTTATTATATGTGCATTGATTACCTCTGTGTTTAGCCGTGGCTTGTTTACGCTGCCATACGCCTCCCAAAATTACTTCATTAGCATTATAAGTTAATGTAAGCCCTTAAACAAGGTTAAATAATATAGACATAAGTAATCATTAAGATTTTACTCGCCTATAATTAAGATACCAACGAGAGATAATAGATTTTAGTATTCATCCTATAAAACTAGCAATAAAACAAGTGACAAGCTACTTAACCATTTGGTCAGGCCTCTTATCTGTATCTATTATCTATATGTGTACGTATTAGCCAATCGCTTATTCGACTCCATAGTTTTAATTACTGTTTAATCAACTCAACCGTGCCAGTCTCTCAGGCTGAAAACCCCCTTGCGTTAGATTAGGTTTTTAGAACTAATTTAGGAATTAAAATACTGATAGACATTCCAGGTGTTAACGTTCCACTCTTAGTGATCGACACTCTACTTACCAACTAGATACATTGATCGGGTACACTGCTCGTTAGTGTGTGTTATTGGTTAAGTCGGCTAAATATAAATTTAAAACTTGATAAGGTAATAACCTATTCTGCAACGATAACACAGTACATCACTAACCCTAAAATCTTTTTCTTTTGACTAGGTTTGTTCACTTACACACTGATTACCCTATCGGAGATATTAAGCCATTTTTAATTAATGGATTTTTATTTTTCAAGCTCTTCTCTCAGTGCTTTATTTTTATTGTGAATTCCAGTGTTTTGATGTTGAAGTGTAGTGTAGTTAGCTTAGCTTGTTTAAGTTCAATTAACTCTTCTCCACACTTACCTAACTCTAAAACAAGATTATTATACTTTCTAAGTAAATTTTTTCTTTGTTCTTCAACAAACTTCAAGTCAACATTAATGTAATCAAAATAAGATTACCAATCATCATTGTCATCCATAAATAAAAGAGTATTTACCTTTTTCATGGTGATGTGGACCCATTAACCATTTCTTTCATGTTCTTTTCCAACTACAACCTTTTCGTCATCAACAAGTGCCATTAGCACTTTGAGTTCAACCTCTTCATCAAAGGATAATTCCTCATCATCCCAATCAAAGGTTTCAGCAACAAGACTTTTGCTTTTAACCTGAGTTGATTGTAATGAGGTTGAGGGTTGTGATTTAAAAGAACTTGCTTCCAGAAGAGCTAATTTAGCTTTAACCTTTTTGTACTTAGACATCCAATCTTTCTGAATTTTTGGTTCAGTTTGAGAAAATTCTCCAGAGGTAATTAATTTAGGCTGAAAATGACTTTGGTTTTGTGATGGATAAGAGGGTGATGATGTTTTTGCAAAACAGTCTTTTCCCCTGTGGCCAGGTTTGCCACATTTGAAACAATCATTTGAAAAGGTTTTTGTTCCATTGAACTTTGAATTTTTTTTGATAAACCTTTTTGAGTTAGCTAATAAAGGTCTTTCAAAGAATTCCTTATCTAGTTCATCCATGTATTATTGACTACTTCTTTCATTAACCTCATCCCTTGAGTCTTCCTTGAAATCTTAAACACAAGCATTTGAATAAAAGTCAGTAGATATGTGTGTTGAGATCAGGGCCTTTTATTTTTCAGGATATATCTTTGACATGAGATTGTCTTCATAAACATATCTCCCATAAATTTCAGCCAGTTCAAGATTCTTGACATGGTTTGCATTTCTTTGCCCCTGATTGAAGCTAAACCAACTTATGAGAAGACTATTTACAAAGCTAATGTTTATTTCATGTTTTGACACCGTCTTTAACAAGTTCATTCATTAGGGTCTTGTATCCGATATATGTCTGAGAGAGACTTTTATGCTCTGTGCCTCTAAAAGATTGATACTCAAGTTTCAGGTCTATGACCCTAGTTTCCTTGGTATCCGAGGGACCTTCATGCCTTAGGATCAGATCTGTCCATGTCCGCTTGGAAGTTTGATAGTTTATCACTGAGTCCATTATATCTTATGGGAGACATGATATAATAAAGCTTTTAAGCCATTGGTCAAGATTGACCACCCTCTTCTCATCATCATTCCATTGGGCTTCATGTTTATCTAAACCATTAATGGTTTTAGGCTTATAGGACCCTCTTCTAAAAACTTTACAAGATAAGGTTCCAAGCCGTAAAGAAAACATTTAAATCTCTTTTTCCACTTGGTGAAATTTCTAGGCTCAAGCTTAGGGGTAGTAGATGAATAATTACCTCCCTTTGGATCTACGAGCCGTGGTATTGAATTGTTAGTAGTCAAGAAAGGATCTTGATTTTAAAAACCTTTTTAGAAAACTTTTAAAATGTTTTATAAATTAAACTGCTCTGATACCACTTGTTGTCCCCGTTTACTTAGTTATTAATTATAAATGTTAACACTTGAGTAACATGTCTACTAACAATAGTTTCACATTTACATATAAACAGCTTAAACGCAATATAATTCTTTTTCAATGTTTAACTCTTTATTAATAAATAACAAAGAATTATACCAAATGTTTGCGGAAAAACGCTTGGGACTGAATGACAAGTATGTATGTGTTCTCTTCACTAAACTTAACACTAAACCAAACTAAAGTGTTTAAGTAAGAACTATGCTAACCAATAGATATTAATCTAGGAATCAGTTCTATTTGAAGAAGGAAAATTGAGCTCTTGAAAGTGTAAGAAACTTTTAATACAAGAGATACATTTTTCCTTAGATGCAACACTCTATTTATAGGGAAAGACAAAGTGGATACCAATGGGGTAAAAAGTACGTGTCAACATGTGATAAGCTAAAGTACACTAGGTACTTTATCTTTTATTCCTAGTATACTACCAGACATACATTAGAGGGAAAAGTGTTGACAACTGTTTGTACTTTTTACAAACTATAGTACTCCTTGACTTTTGAACTTATCATCCCAATGAGTTTTCTAGCCATTTATCAGAGTATTGATTATTCATCAGAGACATATGAGTCTTTAGAATGTCATCAATGATTAAGGAGATCTTCAGGGAGTTAGTGTATTATTGTCATCACACACTGACTCCATCATACTGATCTTAGTCCTTATCTTCATGCTCTGAGTTCCACCTCAGGTTGTGATGAGTCTTTCTCTTCAGACTCTGAAGAAATTCTTGAGGATAACTCCCTAATATTTTAAAACACACCAGGGACTTGTAATCACTTAGGTTATTTTTCATTTCTATACTAAGGGACTTTAGGCACTGAATTGGCCCAATAGTAACCAAAACAATTACTCCGTATATATGTCACAAGCTAGACGTACACCAATATTTACTAGTCAATGTCACTACCACTTTTCGCCATTGCCAAACACCAAGAACACTGTTATAACTTATAAACTAAACAAAAAGCAACATATCGATAATTAAATAGTGATTATTAAGTTATTTTACCCATAATACAATTTTAAATGCATAGTCTTCTTTATATGCTTATCACCATGAATTTTTTACTAACATCATCAATAATTTATTGTCACAGAAAATGTATAACAAAAAAATATTTGCTCAAAGAAAAATTTAATTATACGGCGTCGCAACACACAGATACCCGGTTAGTATGCTTCAAAATAATATAATTTTTTCATTATAGATTTTACTTTGCATCTCAAATATACTTAATTATTTTGAACCGTAAATCATTTATTGAAAATATAACTAGCTAAAACATGCGTATAATGAAATGAAGATAATAAGTTGATAATATTACTATGCATTAAAGTCGACAGGTTGAATATGTGTTGCAAACAAATAAAACCAAATAAGAAGTTGAAGATTAATTCGTTAACCATTGAAAATAATCTAAGCAATTAACTAAACCGAACATTAAAAATATTGAAGACTGTCACAGCCAGGGACAGAGCCAGAAACAAATATGACCGGGTGCACAAATTTTTTTGAACCATAATATAATAGAGTAAAAAAAATGATTAAAACAAAGATTTCATTAAAACGATAAATAAATGAATATATTACCTTCTAGTTAGCGATTCTACGATCTCCCATAGCAAAAAAACGCTTACTTACACCCTCATTTTTAACATTAATAAGTTCTTCTTTCTCTATAGCACAAGTTAAAGCACCATTAAAATAATCATCAGTTATCACCCATCCGATTACGCAAATCAGTTTTAATGAGCTTCATTTTAGAAAAACATCTTTCAACCGTAGCGGTAGCAACATGCAAGACTAAAGCCAACTTCAACAACCGATAAACCAAAGGATGAGATGTATGCTTTTTCTTATCCACCATCTTCTCAGCAAGTTTGGCAATACTATCCAAGTTAGCGAAATCTTTATCGTTACGCATGATCTGATAATAGACTCCAAGTTTCGTAGGAAGACTTAACCTTTCCTTATAAGTAAAATCACACGGATACATCTCACTAAGTTTTACTAACTTTGATATACTAAATTATGAAAATGAATCATGTGGACTCAACGCTGCCATACAATCAAGTAAATCGGTGCTTCCCTCACTAAAACGATCTCCAAACTCTTGAATTTGCATATCCATAACAGTGTTGAATATATCAACCTCGAAATGATGTTGATTTGTAATTCTATCCTTTCGGCCTCTTGAATGAAAGTTGATGTGTCGTTGTATAGGTGATTATTCCTTATCAAGTTTTAAATTTATATTTTGCCAACTTAACCTATAACAACACTATAACCTATAACAACACTAACGGGCAGTGTACCCGATCAATGTAACCTAGTTGGTAAGTAGGGTGTCGATCACCAAGAGTGGATTTCTAATGTACTAGTCCTAAAGGTATTCGACTCTACTGAATTAACCTAAACTAACGCAAAAGGGGGGTTTCAGCCTGAGAGACTGGCACGGATTTGGTTTTATATTAAACTAATTAAACTAAACTAAACAAATAATAGAAGATATCAAAGATAAAAAGAGTGTGTTAACCAAGTTCAGTCATATATGATTAAGTTTCGATAAGTTCCTAAGACTTGCAGTGATTGGTGCTCAAGACTAGGCGCGGTCAATCCTACCTCTCGTTTCCCTAGAGTCTAGATTCCACTTAATCAGAATCCGCATAAAGCTGCTTAATAATTATTGAATTTATGATTAAACAGCTTGTCACTTGTTTTATTGCTAGTCCTATTGAAGCGTATTGTAATCTAATCTTTCTCGTTGGATCTCATTATATCAGCGAGTAAACTCTTAATGATCACTTATGTCTATCCTATTTATCTAAAGACATCAGCTAAATAGGCGAGGAAGGGGTATGGCAGCCCAAGCAAGACTCAGCTAGACACAGAGATTATCAAAGCACTAATATAAGTCACCAAAAACATCATCATATAGACTTTAACTGATGGAAAAGTGATGCGTGTGTTTTGCAACCTATGCACTTAGGTTTTACCTCTCAAGGGATCTTGAGAAGCTTACAACCCCCACCAGGCAGTGTACCTGACCGATGTAGTATAGTGAAGTGCCAAGTACCGGGGGGTTGATCGTTCTCTCGGGGAATAGTGTCGTTAGGCTTGAAAAGCTACTCTAATTAGGTCTAAGGGTTGAGGGATGATTCTTTTTGTATTTTTATATTTTATGAAAGCAAGTAAAAATCTCGGTTTTGGAAGGAGTGGGCGGAATTAGTTGCTAGCGAACTAACCCAAATATCTACTTTTGCAAATAAAATAAAATAACAAGAAAATTAAAGGTTGTGAAACTTATAAATGAGGATATGTGTTTACTTAGATTTCCTTACTCCCTAGCTATCTTTTATATGTTAATTGGTTTGTTGTGATTATGTGGATGACGGGTTGTATTCCTTTAAACCATTCGTAGGGCCGTGTACGATCTTCCCTAACTCTATAAGCTCCTACTTCACTCCTATGTCGAGCCGATATAAGCTCCTAACATGGGATCATTAGAATTCGCTCATGCATTAAATACAACCAAATAATCGTAGTACACATCCGATTCATGTTTCTTAAGACGTTCAAGCAAGTTACCGTATAGGAGGTTAGCCAGTTTTCTTAAGCCTAACATCGACTTCACCCAACCACAATAATCACAAGCAAACCAACAACATATAATCAATAGCTAGGTTTCATTAGATCTAAGCAAACACAATAAAGACCTAGCCTAGCATGTTAATTAAAAGACAAGCATAAGATATAATCAAACAATACATAGACATGATTGATTTGAAAGAAGACTATCTTTAATTGAACATCAAGATTTCAAGGGTGAAAAACCCTTAAAAATACAGTAGAATACGAGCTAGGGTTTTTCCCAAAAGTTGCACACTAATGAATGAAAATTAGAAAAGTATATATAGATTTTACAAGCTGACGGCGTCACGTTCTAGTGCGTGACGCCGTCACCTCGCCGCCAAACTATAATTTGGATTGCTCAGATCCACTTCTGACGCCGTCCCCTTATAATTCTTCCAGGCCGTCTCCCTTTACCACATAACGTGACGGCCTTCGTGACGCCGTCACAAAAATTCTCTGGGGCGTCTCGTGTAAAATTCGTATCCATCTCTTTGTCAAAGCGTGACGCCGTCACACAGCAGAACGTGACGCCGTCAGGTACTGTTTCCAGCATATTTTGAGACTTTGTCGTTTTCTTCACTTTTATGCTCCAAAACGTCCAAAATAGCTTATTTTCCAGATTTCCTCTCCAAAGTACCTAAAATGACAAAGGAACAATTTAGAGCAATATTTGATCAAATAATTACGGATTAGGGCTTAAATGACCCCCTAAAAGCGGTACACTTTTCGCTTCATCAAATACCCTTACACTTGAGATTTGCTTGTCCTCAAGCAAATGCGCTTTTATTCCAATCAAAATATGATCTAGGGGTCATTTAATACGAATATAAAAGTAATTACAACAAATAGTCATTCAACCCTAGTCATAATAAGCACGGAAATCATACACTAGCACCTCACAAATAGTGTTTGGATACTCTCATCTCTCGAGTGTTATAAACCTATATAACTAAATGGAAATGGAAGAAATATCACTCACTACCTGTCATAGCAAATAGATTACCATAGGCTTGGGCAAGGATCAAAATCCTCCTCCACTAGGCATAAGCACTTAAGATAAACTATCAAAGAGGGCTTTACAAAGGGTTGTAACATTAGGTGTAGGGATATGATAACACGGTTTGGTTGGAATAAAGGGTATTTTAGTGGTGGCGAGCTAATTATCTTGATCAAATACATGCACAAGGTGGCGTTGCTAAGCCAAGACTCGACTCGACTTAAGCTAATAATAAAATAAAAAAACATAAATAAAGATAAAATGAAACGGGATGGTAGTCCGTATGTTTTTTCTACTTTTCTTTTTCCAATTTTTTTCGTTTTTCTTGTTTTTTCGATTTTTTTTAATCATACACTCTTGCCCTACCATCCAAAATTATACATCATAGGGGCCTCGGTTCTCCCCTTACACTTGAAATTTTACATACTTTACAATAAACTATTCTAATGACTCGAATTAAGATAATTGAAAAACTTGGAGTACTTTAAAACATTAACGCACATATGGGGGTAATAATTGACTTCTTCCCCATTACTCTATTACATTAGTACTTTACCCATGAGTCCCAATCGTCCCAAAACAATATGTACAAGGATATGACTCGACTTAGCAACCATGTAAGTCATAAGACAATTAACTAAGGGTTTAACAAATGTTTTCACAATAATGCACTAAAGATGAGTGCATACAAGGTAGGCTAAGGCGATTTGGGTGTACATTTGGGTGGATTGTAAACAAATTCTTTCTTTAAGTAAAATGCTTAAAGTTAGAAACGAAAAGATAGGCTCGGAGGGGTGTACTAGAGGTATCGTGTACTAAAAATGAGTACAACGCTAAGGTGTGGGAGAATTACTTGACTAATGAAGTCAATGTAATTATAATATGGGTATAAAACATGGGTTATCCTAATGTCTCTTATCATGTAGTAAATCTAACTACACGAATGTAGTCTCACTTGTGGATTTGGGATGGTCTAACGCAAGTTCTAGAATCTATAAGCTACCGGTACACAAACAAGCATAAAAAATGAATGCTTTTCCTAACAATTCTAGGGGTGAACCTCACATATTTGGGGGAAAATTTTTGTGTGGTACGGTTTTTGTGCTAGTAATACAATTCCCTATCCATGAGACGCTTATTATTCCTAAAGTATCACTTCTAAATGTTGTTAATTTTTTTTAAATTTGTGCTAAAATTGCTCTAACCAATGTTTCTCTCAGTTTTATTACACAAATACCATTAGACAAAACAAAAATCACGCGTAAAAGCATTTTCTAAGGCGCTTTCATTTACCCCCTTACACTTAAAACGAACATTGTCCCCAATGTTCACATAAAAGATGTAAAAGTAATGAAAATGAAAGATGAAACAAATACTCCCCTGATTCTTGATGTGGATCGTGTGGTAACATGGTTAGATCTTCTTCCAAGATGATGTAAAAGCTCCAAGCTCAAAGCGACTCCGAAAGCTTGATGTCATGAACTTGATTCCATGTTCACCTTTTTGTCCAAAATAACCTGTTAAACCTGAGAAAACAAACTAGGCAAACCTCGAGTAAAATCGGCGGCAAAATCTGTATAAGGATATAATGCTTGTGGAATGAAAATTTTGCAGATTCCCGGAGTTAGAGGTGCAGTAATTTTTATAATCCGGCAAAAAACTAAATTTTAAAACGTTTTCTGAAATTCAAAGGCTGACCCGTCAGCTTTTAAAGGCTGACGCCGTCAGAATTGATCTGACAGAATTCTTATGTTTAATTTCTGGAAAAACAAATACCTTAACTCCTGGAATCCTGTAAAATTTCATCATGACTCGATACAAGCATTTGACTCTAACAGATACTAATATGCATGCTTATTTTATACCATTACAATTCATGTTCCAATTCGTTCTCATAAATAAATTTAGATTTCCCTTACTCTTATCTTTTGCAAAATACCTTTATATGTAGTTAAGACGAGGTTAAAAACAAAATAAAGCATTTTCACAATTTTTAATTTGAGACATGAATCAATAATGATAAAAATAAAAAATGCACACGAAAACAAATAAATTCAAACAAATAAACACACAAAACAAATAAAGCTTGAGTTGCCTCCCAAGAAGCGCTTTCTTTATTAACGAGTCTTGTAGCTAGACTCAAAGTCACTCTCTATCATGTGACTTCTTCGTTGGTCACGGTCTCTAGGTCACCGCTAACATATGTCTTAAATTCCGGGTCTGATTGCAAATATCCTTTGTAAAGGCTCTTTACCCTTTTCTGAATTGCCTCTATAACCTTTTTGGCAATCTCTCTATCAACCTTATATTTAGGCCCAAGGGTTAAGTAATCCTTATAATAGAGGCTCCGTTTTTCCCACACATAGTCCATGCCCTTTCTCTTATCTTCTTCATTTATATCCTCAATTGCACCAATGTTATCCTTATCTAGCTAGGGCACAAATGAAACTCCTTCATCCTATTAGGCATTCTATATGTGATCCTATCGGTTTCATTAGAAAATTGAATTGTCCCCTCCAATTCATCGTAACTCAACTTGGACTCTTCTATAAACGGCTTACCTAATACGACATGGCATAAGCTACAATCTATAACACTTGCTAAGTCTTCAACAATCATGAAGTCAGTGACGTACGTAAAGTTCCCAACTAAGACATGTAAATCTCTAACCCTCCCGACAAAATTACAAATTCCACCGGGGTAGTTGGGGTCTTTCTTAGGTTTAAGCCTCTCATTCACTATATCATTATAGATACTTGAAGACATAACATTGATTGGGGATTCAAAGTTAATGTAAGCGTGATCAACGTATCTATATCCTATCATGTACGGTATCTTAACGCTCCTAGGGTTGCCTCTTTTTATCTTCGGATCAATCTTAACGAAGGGAGAGCGAGGGTTATAGATTATGTTATTGTAATAGGCGGTTTCTTCCTTAGTGGGGTAAAGATTAAAATATTCATCACCTACTCTCTCGTCTTCCCTTTCCTCTAAACTTTCAGAATTCTTAAGATCATCATATTCTAAGTCCTTGCTTGCGTATATGGCGTCTGCTAGGTCATTAAGTGCATGATCTAATTGAGCATCAATTAAACTATTAAGCTCTCTAAGCTCCCTAATTTCACTTTCGATTTGGAATCGCAATGACGCTACTTCGTCGGGTGCGAGGGGTGGATTCGCGCTTTCCATAATAGCGAACGGAATAATTAATGGACAAGTTACTACGAATAGAAACACAAAGAAAAAGATAGACTAAAGAAAACCTAGAAAAATAAAAATAAAAATCTCACTAGAAAGGAATCTAATGAGTAGACCTAAGTAAAAATAAAATTTTCAACCTAAACAATAACTATTCCCCGGCAGCGGCGCCAAAAACTTGATGCGTGGATTTTGCAACCTATGCACTTAGGTTTTACCTCTCAAGGGATCTTGAGAAGCTTACAACCCCCACCAGGCAGTGTACCTGACCGATGTAGTATAGTGAAGTGGCAAGTACCGAGGGGTTGATCGTTCTCTCGGGGAATAGTGTCGTTAGGCTTGAAAAGCTACTCTAATTAGGTCTAAGGATTGAGGGATGATTCTTTTTGTATTTTTATATTTTATGAAAGCAAGTAAAAATCTCGGTTTTGGAAGGAGTGGGCGGAATTAGTCGCTAGCCAACTAACTCAAATATCTACTTTTGCAAATAAAATAAAATAACAAGAAAATTAAAGGTTGTGAAACTTATAAATGAGAGATATGTGTTTACTTAGATTTCCTTACTCCCTAGCTATCTTTTATATGTTAATTAGTTTGTTGTGATTATGTGGATGACGGGTTGTATTCCTTTAAACCATTCGTAGGGCCGTGTACGATCTTCCCTAACTCTATAAGCTCCTGATGAGACGAAAAGTGTTACGCTTTTAGGGGGTCATTTAAGCCCTAATTCGTATAAATGTGATCAAATATTGCCCTAAATCGTTCCTTTTGTCATTTTAGGTACTTTTGAGAGGAATTCTGGAAAACATGCATATTCGGACATTTTTGGAGCATAAAAGTGAAGAAAACGACAAAGTCTCAAAAGATGAAGATTTACAACCTGACGGCGTCAGGAGTCACAAGGTGACGCCGTCAGAAAGCCTTGACAAAAGAGTGGAAACCAATTATCAAATGACGGGCTAGAGGAAATTTTGGA
>LBNU01007912.1:48784-59124 GCA_014162995.1 Artemisia annua
TGTACTTTAGGTTAGGAGGGGAGAACCGCTCGTGTTCTATTATTGAGCTAGGTTGGAGATTGGGACTCTACACCCAGCACGAGGCCATTCAGGGGGGATTTCTGGCCAGGCTGAGTCAGGGGTTGACTGTTAGGGACGACATGAGCTGTGCTATGTTTTGGCCTACTATTGGAGCTGGGGTTTACGCATCTGGTACTACTGTGGCATCTGCCATTAGGGACCCCAGGGTTAGGCTGACTCATCGGTGTATTTCATACACCCTGTCTGGGAGGCAAGGTTCCCAGCATAGGATCACTCTTTTGGACCTCTTCTTCCTCTACACGATCTACTCTGGGGAAGCTTACTGCAACATTCCCTTTTGGGTAGCTAGCTACCTTCAGGGCGCAGTCGGGGAGAGGGCCAATGACAGGATCTACGGGGGTATGTTCATCACTAGGCTGGCTAGGTCGTACAGGGTCCTGACACCCGAGATTAGGGAGCTTCTGAGCTCGTCAGGAGTGTGTAGGGTGGTCAGGGTCAGGTCCCTGAAGCAGATGCATGTGGTGTCAGAGCTGGTGGGGGATCAGTATGTTTGGTGGAGACCTGCACAGGAGGCTGTTGGTGGTGATGAGGATGATGATGAGGAGGAGGCTGCACCACAGCAGCAGTACGGGGGATACGAGGCCGGCACTGCTGATTATTACCGGCACATGAGTCGAGGGGACTGGCAGGCTCATCAGGGAGCCTGGATGGGACAGGTCGATACCTGGAGGACCAGGGTCGATGACAGGTTTGACTGGATGTACGATCACACGATTCGGCAGATGCAGCACCTATCCACACGTGATCAGTTGGACCCCCACTTGCAGATCGACCCCTTCCCCGGACGTGAGCAGGACTACCCACCTTACGGGTACTATGGATACCTCCCTCCTGGCTATGACTACCGACAGGGTCCCCCTCCCCAGTGATTTGATTTGTCTTGTGATGTATTTGAACAATTTTATTATTGATGTATGATTTGAAACAATTGGTCTGTAATAGCTTAGGATATGGCCTCTGTTGGCCTTTGGACAATTTATTTTTATGCATGTAGGATTTGGCCTCTATAGGCCTTGAACATTTATTTCTTTTATGGTATTTATGGTTGTTTATTAAATTTGCAAGCTTTATGCTTTGTGCGCTTATTTGTTTGTTTGTTTGATTTTATTTGCTTCCGTATGTAAGTTATATTTCTTGTTATTGATTCATGCTTCAAACTAAATTGTGAAAATGCTTTATTTTGTTTTTAACTTCGTCTTAACTACATATAAAGGTATTTTGCAAAAGCTAAGTGTAAGGGAAATCTAAATCGGTTTATATAGAACGAATGAACATGAATCATAACAATGAAATTAGCATACATATTAGTACTTGTTTGAGTCAAATGCTTGTATCGAGTCATAATGAATTTTTGCAGGAATTCCAGGAAGTAAGATCTAGTTTTTCCAGAATTTTTCCCGGAAACTTAACATGAGAATTCTGTCAGAACTTTCTGACGGCGTCAGGGTTAACACCTGACGGCGTCAGGTTATAATTTTCTGCAATTTTTGAAAGTTTTGTATTTTTCCGGAAACCTAAAAAGTTTTGTCAATTCTTTAACTTATAATCTCCAGGAATTCTGCAAAATATTCATTCCACAAGCATTATATCTTATTATGTAGATTTTACCGCCGATTTTACGCGAGGTTGGCCTTTATCTTTTTCAGGTTAACAGGTTATTTTGGACAAGAAGACGTTTATTATTTCGGAAGGGAAGCTTTGAACGTTCGTCTATCTTGGAAGAAGATCTAACCATGTTACATCACTATCCACAACAAACGATTCAGGGGAGTATTTGATTTCATTCTTTCATCTTATTTACTTTTACGTCTTTTATTTGAACATTGGGGACAATGTTCGGTTTAAGTGTAAGGGGGGTAAATGAAAGCACCGTTGAGAATATACTTATGCTTGATGTTTTGCTTTGTTTGATAGTAAATTTGTAATAAAACCAAGAGAAATGTTTGTTAGGGCAATTTTAGCGCCAATTTAAAATTTTTTACAACATTTAGAAGTGAAACCTTGATCTTAATGAGCGTCTCATGGATAGGAAATTGTATGACTAGCACAAAACCGTACCACTAAAAAATTTTCCACCCCAAATATGTGAGGTTCGCCCCTAGAATTGGTAGGAAAAGCATCCATCTTTGGTGCTATGATGTGAGTACCGGTAGTATTTAGATTCTAGAACTTGCGTTAGGACCATCTCAAATCCACAAGTGAGACTACATTCGTGTAGTTAAGATTTACTACATGATAAGAGGCATTAGGATTAACCCATTGTTTTACACCCGTATATTTGTTATAATTACATTGACTTCATTGGTCAAGTAATTCTCCCACACCCTTTGCGTTGTATCCATTTTTGGTACACGATACCCCTAGTACACCCCTCCGAGCCTATCCTTTCGTTTCGACCTTTGAGCATCTTACTCAAAGTGAGAATTTGTTTACACCCCACTAAATGTACACCCAAATCGCCTTAGCCTACCTTGTATGCACCCACCTTTGGTGCATTATTGTGAAAACATTTGTTAAACCCTTAGTTAATTATCCGGTCAATTACATGGTTGCTAAGTTAAGTCATATCCTTGTACATATTGTTTTGGGACGATTGGGACTCATGGGTAAAGTACTAGTGTAATGAAGTAATGGGGAAGAACAACATTATTACCCCCATACGTGCTAAATATTTAAAAAGTACTCCAAGTTTTTCGATTATCTTAATTCGAGTCATTAGAATAGTGATTGTAAAGTTATGTAAAGATTCAAGTGTAAGGGGAATGCAAATCCCCTATGATGTATTATTTTGGATGGTAGGGCAAGAGTGTATGAAAAAAAAATCGAAAAATCAAGAAAAATACAAAAAAATATGAAAAAGAAAGAAGAAAAACATACGGACTACCATCCCGTTTCCTTTTATGTTCCTTTTTAGTTTTTGTTATTTCATTTTTAGACTAAGATTGAGTCGAGTCTTGACTTAAGCAACGATGTAGAGTGCATGTATTTGATCATGATAATTAACTCGCCACCACTAAAATACCCTTTATTCCAACCAAACCGTGTTATCATATCCCTACACCTTACGTTACAACCCTTTATAAAGCCCTCTTTGATAGTTTATCTTAGGTGCTTACGCCTAGTGGAGGAGTAATTGATCCTTTCCCAAGCCTATGGTAATCTATTTGCTATGACAGGTAGTGAGTGTTATTTTCCGTTTCCATTTATGAGATATAAACTTTATGACATTTGAGAGATGTGAGAATCCAAACACTATTTGTGAGGTGCTAGTGTATGATTTCCGTGCTTGTTATGATTAGGGTCTAATAACTATTTGTTGTAATTACTTTTATATTCGTGTTAAATGACCCCTAACTCATATTTTGATTGGAATAAAAGCTCATTTGCTTGAGGACAAGCAAATCTCAAGTGTAAGAGTATTTGATGAGACGAAAAGTGTTACGCTTTTAGGGGGTCATTTAAGCCCTAATTCGTATAAATGTGATCAAATATTGCCCTAAATCGTTCCTTTTGTCATTTTAGGTACTTTTGAGAGGAATTCTGGAAAACATGCATATTCGGACCTTTTTGGAGCATAAAAGTGAAGAAAACGACAAAGTCTCAAAAGATGAAGATTTACAACCTGACGGCGTCAAAAGTCACAAGGTGACGCCGTTAGAAAGCCTTGACAAAAGAGTGGAATCCAATTTTCAAATGACGGGCCAGAAAGATTTTGGGATTTAACACCTGACGCCGTCAGGTGTTAGAGAATGTAGGCCGTCAGGTTATATTTTAAAGAGTGACGGCCTAGAAGGTTTTATAAGGTGACGGCGTCAGAAGTGGATCTAGGCCATCCGAGAAACCTAATGGCGGCGAGCTGACGGCGTCAAACCCTATAACCTGACGCCGTCAGAGTGTAAAATCTATATATAGTTTTCTAATTTTCATTCATTATGTGTGGAACTTTGTGGAGAACTTTTAGGGAAAACCCTAAAGACGAATTTTCTGTGACTTTTAGGGTTTCCAACCCTTGGAACCCTAGTGCTTAATTAAAGATAAGTCTTCACTTTAATTCAATCAATATGTCTATGTGTTGGTTGTCTATCTATCTTGCTTATCTTTCAATTAACATGAGTAGCTAAATTCTCTAGTGTTTGCTTAGATCTAATGAAACCTAACCATTGTTTATTGGTTGATTGGTGTGTGTTGTTGTTTGTTGGGATGATTGTTTTATCGATGTTAGGCTCAAGAAAACTGGCCAACCTCCTTTATGGTAACGTGCTTGAACGTCTTGGGAAACATGTAGTCGAGGCATACTAGGCTATTAAGGTAGTATTTAACGCATGAGCCACTGTTTACAACCCCTATGGTTGTGCCGTGCATGGCATAGGGCGAGATAAGAGCTCATAGAATTGGAGAGATATGTATGCCACTCCATGAGTTATTAGGAATACATCCTTCATCCACACAAGTAACATACATATCAATTAACCGGTAAAAGATAGTTAGGGAGTAATGAAATCTAAGTAAACACAATTTTCTCCATATTGTTTTCACAACCACAATAGTTTAGATATTTATTTTATTTTAATTTGCATAAGTAGTAAACTTGGGTTAGTTGATTAACAACTAATTCCGCCCTTCTTCCAAAACCGAGATTTTAATTGCTTTCATAAAAATATAAAAATACAAAAAGAATCTTCCTTCCACCTTTAGACCTATTAGAGTAGCTTTTCTATCCTAACGAACACTATTCCCTGTGAGAGAACGATCAATCCCCCGTACTTACCACTATCCTATACTACATCGGTCAGGTACACTGCATGGTGGGGTTGTAAGCCTCTTGAGATCCCTCGAGAGGTAAAACCTGTTGTAAGGTCACAAAACCACGCATCACTTAGGAACAAAAAGTCAGTAAACATAACTACCCGTTATATGATTCACTCAACACGACCCATTTGCAGAAAAATGATATTAAAAAAAAAATGAAAATTTTAGCCCACAATTATAATAAGAGTTATATATGCAATTATAAAGGCAACAGACTATAACTACTACATCCTCATTTGTGGCTGCTTAAGTTAACCAAAGTTAACCTTATTAGTGATTTTTCTTATAAGTAGTTTAAATAAACACTCCAAAACAGATCTATGGGTAGTTAAAAGAAGCACTTTTAACAGCCCCTATAAGTAGTTTAAATAAGCACTCCAAGCGGCCCCTATAAGTAGTTTAAATAAGCACTAAAAGACAGGCTAATGTGATTGAAAAATACATTCTCATAGAAACATATATTGAAAGCAAAATCTATCAATCCAAAAAGTTTAGAATTGCTATTTTTATTTCTTTTTGCAACATTATCAAAGCTAAATGCAAGCATCCAAACACCCTTTTATAAAACTCATCAATAGCATAGACCCTGGCTATAGTTACACAAACCCTGATGATAGTAAACGTACATTGTTAGGAGATGAAAACAGTCTCACCCATAATTTGAAATATTAGATTAATTGTTGTCCTCCATCTCTTTTTGACTCAAAGGTGATCACCCTTACACTCCTTAGTTTAACTGCTAGTACACAAACAGAGAAAAAAAAACAAACATGAGGCGGTTTCTTGAGATTGTAGGCATAATGATTTTGATTTGATAAAAAGCATGGTCAGTTTCCAAAAGTTTAGTTGGTTACATTAACTGGTCCATCCATGGGCTTACTCTCTTTAGCATGATGATCGAACATATGTGTAAAGTATGGATCTGTGACGAAGAGGATCTCATGTCAAAGTTAAGGGACATCAAGTATTAGAAAATCAAAAAAGAAAATTACACTCACCGATAACCATACATAGAAAGTACGTTTGTATATATCGCGGCACACCACAATAGAGAAGCTTTTACACCATATGCTGCAATTTACCAAAAGAGGCATTCATTTCCGAACAATATTACATAATATATATTAATCAGTATGTGCAAAATATAGAGATGAAAGAAGATGAAAACCTGTTAACTTGGCATAGAAAGATGTCTGCCACTAACGAATCTTCTGTTAAAATGCAATCAGCATGTACACTACAATATATGTATTCAACACAGAGATATAAGCAACGTGTAAAAGTAGAATCACTACAAACTGACATGCATAATCAGGTTCATGTTCTTCTTAATTCATCAACAATAATATCATTTTATGGATCGGTTAACCCAATCACTAATTCAAGCACAAAAACACAAACGCGCAATTTAATTACCAATAAGAAAACAGTTCACTGGAACAAATCAAAACCTTAAAAATAAGTGAACCTTGTTTACAACTCCTTCAATGTTGACAATCTTCTGCTTCTTCATGACCACATTTTTTCATTCAACAACAACATTATCCGACTCTCTCTTCCCTACAAAAAAAAATATAGCACCAAGAATAAAAAAGAAAAATCTAATTCAAATCAAAGAAATAAGGTACCTATACTTTTAGTCGCTGCTAGGAATGAATGTATGTAGTATGTACATTGATGGTAACTGAGACACGCATGATTAAATGATCCATTCGTTAACATAAACATTCAACAAAAAGCTTGTATCATGATAAGTGTCATACCTAATATCTTTAACTTGCGTATCATAATATCATCCTAATCCTTCTTCTTCAAATTGGGAATATCACCTGAAACAAAGTAAATTTAATTGAAAATCAAATCTGAAATAATGATAGAAATCACATGTAAATCGAAATTGAAATTAAACAAACATGAATCATTTTGATTCACACATACAAAACGCATTCAAACAATATCACAAGCACTTGGTGTGCAACCATAAAACATATATACAAAACTCACTCATACATTATCACAAACAATTGGTGTAAAATCTTAAAAGAACAAACATAATCAGTAAAATAAATCCACAAATATGAAAAATAAAATGAAAACAAACCTAATGTGAAATAATCAAATTGATTTATTGACTGTGGATGATGATTAAAAATCAAATCTTTAAATAAAATGAAAACATAAACTAAAATCAAAATTTTCAATTCAATAAATTCTTCTTCAAAAAAATAAAATTCAATAAATTAAGTACCTTGCCATCACCGTATTGTTGAATATCAGTTTCATAGCTTTTGTTCATAAGTGGGTTAAAGTCTGTCAAGATCGCGATCCCACGTGAGATCGTTTTTGTCTTTGCAAGATCAAGATCGTAAGATCGGATCGAGATCCTACGATCCTACTTAAATGTCTAAAAATCTTATTTTTCTAGTAATTCGTATTCAAAGATGATTGTATAACAAATTAGAGAAGAAGAAAGAGTTCTGAAAGTTATAGTAATATGAGAATGCAACGCGTAACGCTTTAAAATACAAAAATATCTAATCGATAATTAAGGACGCTGAATCTTTTAATCAAAAAAATCTATATATCTTACTCTTATTAGACATTTACAGTAATCAACGCTTGATATATTGTTTTAATTTAACAAAATTCATTCATTTATAGTTTATTAGTTAGTTAAATTAAGGGAAGTAGGATCGAATCGGATCGAGATCTTACGATTCTATGGTAAGATCGAGATCATACTTAAGATCCTATGCTTTTTAAGATCCTACGAAGGATCGACTCGTTTTTTCTTAACGGGATCGTAAGATCGGAAGATCTTAAGAGCTAGATCGAGATCTTAACAGCTATGGGTTAAACGATTAATTGTTTTTGTTTTCAATTTTGAAATCACTAATTGATCTCGTGGGATGTGATTTTATGATTGAGATAACCGGACCTCTGTGTGTGTTTTTAAATCTTCCGTGATTTTCTGAAACACGGAATCACATCCAAAAAAAATGAGAGTTAAACATGGTATGCATTTAAAATTAGGGATTGGGTTATGGAATTTAAATTTTCAGTTAAAAAAAAACCGATATCATAGAGAGAAAAATTAGAGTTAAATTCCGAATGTGTTTATGTGTTTTGGAAATGTTGCATCACTTAAAGCATTACATGGTGGGATTGTATGCATTTAACACAAAAACCAACTTGCTTCATTGGTTAACTCTATGTTGAATGGGAGGAAAGACCAGGGTTCGATTCCCATAAGTGTCTAATTTTTTGTTCCAATTTCGTGGTACCAAGAGTTGCCAGCGTGGAGGAGACTGCCTAGTCACATGATGACTCATATTATCCAGTCAGCACTTCATGCCAAGTGGCATTTCATTCTCATGGTACAGCTTTCAAAGCATCAAGTGTAACTCATATCTTGTCTTATATATATGTAAAGATTAAGACATGTAAAACCTAAACCGATAAATTCCTATACTCCGCTTCATGAGCCATCTCGAAACCCGAGAGGTCAACTAAGGGACAAACCAATATATCCAAATATAGGGCTCCCACTTGCTTTTAGACCTATTCCAAAGCAAGTAGAACCCGTAAATCATATAAATCAACATGTTGTTTGAGCAAAAATGCCCACTCGTGGGCTCAAAAAATCCAGCAAGGATTCTTCCCCGCTCAAAGTACCTAACTACAAAGTTGTAGCCCTTTGAGTCGTTTACATGTCTGTCGAATTTCACGGTCTAATTCACTTTAGAACTCCGGGAATAAATTATTTAGTGCAAGTACTTGTTACTTTTAGAAAATAATAGGCAATACAAACGAACATGTAACGGCTAGATCATCATCGGTTTTGCACGATTTACCATTTAACTCATTAATACGATGATATAAACAAGAGGTTTGGCAAAAAGTCCATGGCCAACATGCATGTGTTTTCCACGGAATACAATTTAAACAAGTAAATAAAGCAAAGGGAATTTTTTTTTGAACAACAATTTTATTAAAAAAAAAACTAGCAAGAAGCTAGAAAATTATAAAGACACTAGGTGGGGATTTTTTAACCAATCCACCCAACTAAACGAAACTTTACCTCTATACCAACACCAAAAGAAAGAAGCATATGTCAAAATGTTCACCTTAGATGGAGCAATAACACCAAAGACCTTCTTATTCCGAAAAGCCCAAATGAACTACCATAAACCATAGCACACCCCTTCTAATAATCTTTTGTGCTCAGAAGAAAGCCTTAAATTAATAATCCAAGAAGCCCAATCATCGAATGAAGCAATCTCCATATTATTCACATCCCACCATTTGCATATCCTCCGAAAATTATCTTTGACAACTATACATTCGAAAAACAAATGTTTCGACGATTCTACCACCGACTCACATAAAGGACATAGAATAGATGATAAGTCCATACCTCTACGAGAAATGTTCCAACGAGTCGGTAGACCGTCTATTCTCACCTTCCAAGTATGGACATTAACTTTGATAGGAACCTCTTTAATCCATCTAGTTTTTGAGGAAATTACCGGCAATCTTTTTTTGTCAATGTACTGTCGCGCTGAGGCAACAATGAAGTCGCCCGAGCCATTTAGAACCCATCTCCACCTATCCTCCGCTAAATAAACAAGACTCCATCCAAGCAGTCCAACAAATCCCTCCACTGTTCGAGTTCTATCCCACTACGAGGTATGCGGCGAAAAGAAGATGCTAAAGTATCCTGTGCAAATTTAGAAGCAACTGAGATAGATTTGTTTACCTCTAGCGCGTACACACGAGGATAGATGTCTTTCAAACACTTCTCCCCCCTCCAACGCTCCTCCCAAAAAGACGTATTCCACCCGTTACCAATCTTTTTTTGCATCATACTAACAAGATCAATCCCTTGAGTAGCTAGTCTTTCCATTTCCTTTATTATATCACACCAAATAGAAGTGTGGCCAGCTTTCCCGACCCTACCAATCCTACCATCAACTCCATGAATAGCTTGTATAACCCGAGCCCATAACGATTCTTTTTGATTGAAAAACCGCCACACCCATTTAAACATTAAAGCTCTATTAAGCGCAAATAAACTAGAAACACCAAGACCGCCTTTCTCTTTTGACGCCAAAACCTTATTCCAACTCACCCAAGTCGACCTCTTGCTATTTAACTCATTACCATTAAAAAATGACACTGGATGGATTCCATACGTTGGAGAATCGAGATAGGAACCTTAAAAATGGACATATGATAAATAGGCATAGATCCAAGCACCGCCTTAAGAAGAGTAAGCCTACCTCCAATGGACAAAGTTTTCATCTTCCATTTTGAAAGAGGATTCACCATTTTTTCCATAACCTCATCCCATGATTTAATCCGATACATACACCCCCTACTTTCGAACCTAGAAAAGAAAAAGGAGTTTTGAGAACACCACATCCTATGTTCTTCGTGACCTCCTCAAC
>LBNU01007912.1:60723-79599 GCA_014162995.1 Artemisia annua
GGTTATCAATTTTTGAAGTTGTGCTATATGTGTGAAGATATTTTGGGCTGAATAAAGTTTGAACTACGGATAAATATTGGGCTGATATTTTGAACTGTGACTTCGAATTGGGCTGAAGTATTGAGTTCGTTGAATTAAGCTACCGAGTTATTGTCTGTAAAACCGTGTAAGACAAAGTGGCTGGTGAATGAAGAGAAGTAGGGCAACATTAGTCATATCATTTTAGGGTTAATTGCAATAGTGGGTCGAGTGTCAATGTTCAATTATCGAACAACATTTGCTCGCCGCAAAATATAGTCTCAGGGTACCCGCCGCCGCATCGCGCGGGTACCCTGCTAGTAATTAAATAAAGCATCTAAGGGACTATTTAACTACCCTTAAGTTTAATCGTGAAATATAACTAATATAATTAATATAATTACTCTAAATATATTAATTACATTATTAAAGGTATTCACTCGGTGTATATGTGTCTGACTCCATAGGCTCACGTATTCTAGCCGTATATTATTTATTATGTCATGAGCATTTCCCAATAAAATTACTCATTATCTAAATCACAAAACTTTAAATCATGGACGCATTTGGAATATGTTTTTAGCTCACAATCAAAATCCTCCACATCTTCATCGTCATTAAAACCTAACAATTCTTCATCACAAGTCTTCAAAACACCAACTTCCCTTGTCATTTCCAACATCAAAGTTGAGATTTCGTTAACATGTTTATCACACATTTAAAGGTTTTGGATTTTTTTTTTAACATGCTCTTCCACAACCTCAGCCTTCAAAATCATTTCTCCAACCTTAACCTCGGGTTTTGGTAATTGTGATTTTACTTTGGGTGGAAGTGGAACTATAGCAATTCTTTTCCTCCTCATGAGAAAAGATAAAGATCTTTTTGAAGATCATACATGTTGTTAACCTCTTGTCGTCAAGGTTTCTCGAACAAAATAAGACATCGTCAATTTCATCCACAAACAAAGTATCCCTATTTTATAGAACTTTCTTATGGTCACTAGATCCAAACAAACTTGATAACCTTTAATTGGATAAATCTCTATTAATAATTTTTAAATATTTATAATTTTTCTTGAAACCAAATTATTTATGCTACAATCATCAATAATTAAAAAACATAGCCAATTAAAGTTAAGCCCTCCAAGCGCCTAATTAGTCACAAAATATTTAGAATATTAAATCGCATATATGTTCTACAAGAGTCATTAACTAATTAGGTCAATCTTGAAGATTACGTTGCAAACGTGGACGTTTAATAAAAGTTTGGGCCTTTTAGTCTTTTAATATCAACCCACTTTTGACCGTAATTTTTAAGAATTATTAGGGCAATTTGCTAATCCTCTCCCTATATAAACAACTCACCACACATTCATCTTTTCTCACATACCTCATTCTCTCTCAAAAACATCGAAGGAGTTATTTATTTTGCATTTTCGTTCCTCATAAATCGATTGCTTTATTAAGGGTATTTTCTAAAGGTTAACTAGTCTTTAAGTTCTGACCTGGCATATTCTCATGCAAGTTACCATGAACCACTCACGTAGACAATTGCCTCCTATTGTCCCACGTAAGCCAAAAGAAAGAGATCAAACATTTGACTTTTTGAATCCGTCAAAGAAAATAAAACCACCACCAAAGCTAGCCAAGCCGAGGCCAATCTACAAGCCGGTCCCTCCTCGAGTCAATGCTTCGATGAAGTCGTCTAATAGTGTGGCTTCTCCACCGGCTCATGGCAACATGCTTTTAGCGGGGTACTTGGCTCATGAGTTTTTAAGTAAAGGCACATTATTTGGTGAACTATATGATCCCACTCGAGATATGGCTGAACCGGCTTATTCTGCCGCTAGTTCATTCAGTTATAGAACAATGAGGCAGCCGAGCCATGGTTCAGCTAGTAAGGAAACAAGAAAGACTAGTGTTGAAGCTAGGTTAGAGTCGATTGAGAATAAGTATCAACCCGAGCCGCAACTGACTAAGAATCAAAGGTATGTTGAAGTGTCCGAACTCCTAAAAATTGGAGGCCATATACCGGGCATTGTTAACCCTTCACAATTAGCTCGTTTTTTGCATCTCCAAGATTCCAACAAGAGAAAGTAATTAAATTTTGTAGCCAAATTTAGTTCTAGTTTGTTATTTAACCTTTTAATTGTAATTAAAAGACATCATGCTCAAACTAGGAAGATCAAGATTTGATATGAATATGAATCATATGATCATTTTGTTATATCCCATAACTAAACCTTTTGATGAATTAGGAAATCCCATATTGCGTTGATATTGTTGCTTATTGTTTAAACATGGTATTCAAATATATCTTTCTGGATAAATCTTTCCTCCTGTAAATGTATTAATTCTAACAAATATAGTTGTCACTACAATATAATGTTCATTCTATTAGTTATATAGTCATCTCTTATATAATAAAACAAAACCCCTAGTGGTACTTTGTCATTTTGAAAAAAAAGAATATTTCCTTATTAGGTAATATGTTAATTATTATTTAATTTATAATTTTTAAATTCATTTTGTTAGGTAATATGTTAATTATTATTTAATTTATAATTAAATTCGTTTTGTTGATATACTATACAAGTAGAAGATAAATACAAAAAATATAGATAAGATTTAAATGATTATCTTTAATCATAAAAAACTACAATTAAAAATCATAAATCAAACAAAATAAAAATTAAATTATTTGTTTTTTAATAAATAAAAAAATATCATTTAAATTTTTAAAAAAAAAACCCGCGCGTGCGCGGGTATTATAACTAGTATAAGATATGATACAATTGGCATGGTCTATTGGTCCACATTCCACAATATTGAAAACGAAGTATTGAATCAATGACGCACAAACAACCCAAAAAAAGGGTTGGTGTAACAGTCTCACGCGGCATGAGATAATTTTTATTATTATTATTATTATATATATATATATTTTTTTGAATTAGGCATACATGATACGAGTCAAAGTGATTGGGCACGTGACTTGCACGTGCCCGTCTCTAACAACTTCAACCGCCAAAGTTCCATCCTCCAACTCACTATATAACCCGCATTCACAACATAACTCATCAGCTGTTGATTTGTAACCAATTTACTTTCTCTATGAAATTCTCTACTCATTTCACTGTAACTACAACCATGTGTAATACAAATCTCGGGTTCAATTCTTCTTCATTGGAATTCCTGATTGTTTTACGGATAGATATTCATTTCTTAATTGATTTCTAGTTCGATTGTATCAGAACATTGACAATTACCACATCCACCATGCCAACCAACACATGACCTGTATTTGAAGAATACTATAATCCTTAAACCAAAGTAATATAGTTCATGGCCATGCAATGTTGCATGAAACCTTTTTAAGAACATAAGTTTGTTGGATATATAATTTCAATACACCTGGAACACAGTTACACAAACTATATATGCTACTCATTAGCATTATCGTTACATTTATGTGAGATATCTGAGTGTTGTCGATATGACTCGTGTTTAACCTAGCTATTCGTATTTTTTTGATTGTTATTCACTCATCATATATCCGTGTTATAGTGCCATAGCACCTTTATGACTCTGTTACCATATATCTGTGCTCAAGCATCCAACGCTCTAAGAAATTCTTTTCCACAATTGATCCTTGTCGACTCAAACACGATCTCGAAGTCGTTTTTAAAGAAACACAAGCTCTATAAATCAATTGCGACATTTTTTATTTATTGAAACTAACTACTTATATAAAAATAATCAAATTCAATACTTCATTCCACTGTATGGACTATGGAGAAAAACTTATTGTTTCATTAGCTAGAGATCTCAATGCAATAAAAATAAAATTGGCAAAACGAACAATTGAAAACATGTAACTTTTCAACATGCCCTAAACATAAAACATGATTGTTAGAATTCCATTGTCACCTAATAGCACATATGTGATGCATGTTTTTCATAGTTATCAACCTTGTCAATGGTGCGTGGCCGGGTACTACTACACCTGGTAAACACTCAACGTTGTCTTAACAACGACGATGTAAATGTGTGTGTGTTTATACTTTCTCTAGGTTTACTTGGGCTTATGTGTGCGTTGCAGTAGCCTGGTAGGTGTTAGTTTTTAATGTTACGACAATCAATGAAATAAGAGTTACCCGTCTCGCGTTATAGCAAAAATTGTTGTCACTTCAGCACTTTTTCATAATAACTTGAAACCTATAACTTAAACAAAAAACACACTCCTTCCAAAAGTTGATGTTATAGGACACTCTCGACCCACACTTAACACAATGAAACACAAATACAACAAAAAAAAGAAGGAAATTAGGGATAAAATCGATTGGTGATTACATCGCCAGAACCAATGGCGCGAGGTTCGGTGTCCTGCTTGCATTATCCGGTGGTGTTACCGTGGCGCGAGAGCCACCAGCCACAGGTACCATGTGCTCTTAACATTATGCTGATGTGTCAAAACCTTTTGTAGCTTTGTTGTTACCATATCTTATGCTCTTATGCTTCAACTTTTAACATTTGAAACATCACATTACTTATAAATAGTGATTATCATTTTTATAATTTATTAAGGAGTTAATGAATAGTGGTTGTCTCTAATGTTGATGTTATTTCCTCGATATTCTTAATCTTTTCGATTTGTAGTGGTAGTTGGGTTTCCTGTTTGTTTGTGGTCGATTTCAGATATCAGCAGTCGAGGCCTTAAAGGTTTTTGTTGTTTGATTGCCATTTTTTAGTTGTGTTATTGTGTGAGCGATTAATGTATGTTTTTTTCTTATGTGTTTGGCCCTCAAGTTTGTGCCTTAAAGGTTGAGGTTTGTATCTTTATTTTCTTTTGTTTTGTTTTACGGTATCATATATTGGCATTTCGGAATGAGAAAAGAGTTGACGAACACGTAGGGTGCGTATTGTATGGGGGAATGGAAATAGAGCAATGACAATGATTGTGATAGTAGATATTTGGTTGAGGTGCATGACTTTCAAATATTAGATTCGAATATCTTTATTAGTTATACTCCATACCACCCACATAAGAGGACTTTAACATTTATTTCCTAATTTATATTCCTAATAATTAAAACCAAACAATAGATTTGAATCATAAACTCATTCCTATTCCAACGCATTCCTAAATCAATGCCCATTATGATTCCATGACTCAAACCCAACGCACCCTGAATCCTTATACTTAAATTGTATTCTATTTTCAACCCACAAATATATTCTAGCAAAGATTTTATCCTTAACAAGCTCCATAATATTTACAGCAAAGGCCCTTTAGTCTAGCGGTACTCGTGTAAAAGTTAAGCCTAAACCAAGATGTTATGGGTTCGTTATGGGTTCGTTAAACTTAGAAAAAATGTGCGAGATTGATGTGTTTATGTGAGTGAAAAAGGATCAAATAGAAAGGGGGGACTCTATTAAAAAGTCTAAAAAGCTATATCTTGACATGTTTTGATGCGTGGATTGCGGTCTACGCAAAATGTTTTATCTCTCAAGGGATCTTGAGAAGCTTGCAATCCCTACCAGGCAGTGTACCTGACCGATGTAGTATAGTGAAGTGGCAAGTACCGGGGGATTGATCGTTCCCCACAGGGAATAGTGTTCGTTAGGATTGAAAGTAGTCTAATTAGGCCTAGAGGTGAGGGATGATTCTTTTTGTATTTTTATATTTAATGGAAAGCAAGTAAAAATCTCGGTTTTGGAAGAAGTGGGCGGAATTAGTTGCTAGTCAACTAACCCAAATAAACTACAAATGCAAATAAAATAAAATAACAAGAAAATAAAATGGTTGTGAAACTTATAAAGAGAAAAACGTGTTTACTTAGACTTCATTACTCCCTAGTTATCTTTTATTGATTGATAAGCTTATTGTAGTTGCGTGGGTGACGAGTTGTATTCCTTAATACCATTCGTAGGGCCATGCACGATCTTCCCTAACTCTATAAGCTTCTACCTCTTCCTATGGCGACACGTTTAGTATCCTAACCATGNTCTTTCCTAATTTTTATTCCTAATAATTAAAACCAAACAATAGATTTGAATCATAAACTCATTCCCATTCCAACGCATTCCTAAATCAATGCCCATTATGATTCCATGACTCAAACCCAACGCACCCTTAATCCTTATACTTAAATTGTATTCTATTTTCAACCCACAAATATATTCTAGCAAAGATTTTATCCTTAACAAGCTCCATAATATTTACAGCAAAGGCCCTTTAGTCTAGCGGTACTCGTGAAAAAGTTAAGCCTAAACCAAGATGTTATGGGTTCGTTATGGGTTCGTTAAACTTAGAAAAAATGTGCGAGATTGATGTGTTTATATGAGTGAAAAAGGATCAAATAGAAAGGGGGGACTCTATTAAAAAGTCTAAAAAGCTATATCTTGACATGTTTTGATGCGTGGATTGCGGTCTACACAAAATGTTTTACCTCTCAAGGGATCTTGAGAAGCTTGCAATCCTTACCAGGCAGTGTACCTGACCGATGTAGTATAGTGAAGTGGCAAGTACCGGGGGATTGATCGTTCCCCACAGGGAATAGTGTTCGTTAGGATTGAAAGTAGTCTAATTAGGCCTAGAGGTGAGGGATGATTCTTTTTGTATTTTTATATTTAATGGAAAGCAAGTAAAAATCTCGGTTTTGGAAGAAGTGAGCGGAATTAGTTGCTAGTCAACTAACCCAAATAAACTACAAATGCAAATAAAATAAAATAACAAGAAAATAAAATGGTTGTGAAACTTATAAAGAGAAAAACGTGTTTACTTAGACTTCATTACTCCCTAGTTATCTTTTATTGATTGATAAGCTTATTGTAGTTGCGTGGGTGACGAGTTGTATTCCTTAATACCATTCGTAGGGCCATGCACGATCTTCCCTAACTCTATAAGCTTCTACCTCTTCCTATGGCGACACGTTTAGTATCCTAACCATGGCCTCCTTAGTAGTCACTTATGCATTAAATACAACCATAATAATCGTAGTGCCATCCGATTCATGTTTCTTAAGAAATCAAGCAGGTTACCAAAGGAATTTAGCCAGTTTTCTTAAGCCTAACATCGATAAACATTCACCCAACAACAACTAACAATAAACAATCAATCAATAATCAATAACTAGGTTACATTAGATCTAAGCAAACAAAAACAAACCTAGCCTAGCATGTTAAATAAAAGACAAGCATAAGATAAAATTAAACAACACATAGACATATTGAATGATTGAATGATTACTTATCTTCAATGAAACATGGAAGATTTAAGGGTTTGAAACCCTTAAAAAGTGCAGGAAGTTCGTACTAGGGTTACACCAAAACTCTCTCCAAAGTTACACACACTTTATGAAAGAAAATCCTAAAATATATATAGAATTTACACTCTGACGGCGTCAGCTTTTACACTCTCACGCCGTCAACCCGCCGCGTTTAGGGTTTTCAGATCACCTAGATCTGCTTCTGACGCCGTCACCTTGTAATTCCTTCTGGGCCGTCTCTCTTTAGCATAACACCTGACAGCCTAGACTTCTTAACACCTGACGTCGTCAGGTGTTAAATCTTGATTTCTTCACTTGGGGTCTGGTAAAGTCTGAATCCAACTCTTTTGTCTTCAAGTGACGGCGTCAGCTTGTAGCTCCTGACGCTGTCAGGTAGGATTTTCAGCATGCTTTTGAGACTTTGTCATTTTTCTTCACTTTTATGCTCCAAAAACGTCCAAAATGCAATGTTTTCCAGAATTCCTTCCAAAAGTACCTAAAATGACAAAATGAACGATTTAAGGTAATATTTGATCATAAAATCACGATTTAGGGCTTAAATGACCCCCTAAAAGCGTAACACTTTTCGCCTCATCATGTTTCCCTTCCTTTTCCCTCCTTTTTCCCTTCCTTTTCCCTCCTACTCACGATCCAACATGTATGATGAAGATCAAGTTATGATGAACATCAAGATAAGATGAACCATGATTGATGAACATTCAGATCATGATTGATAAACATCAAGATATGATGAATCATGACTGATTAACATGAAGATATGACGAACCATGCCTGATGAATATTTAGACAATGATTGATGAACATCCCGGGGTCTGCCTATTTGGATGGTTTAACTTGGGGGTCGGATTTCAAGTGTGGTGCCATTCTAAAAAAAATGATTGATGAACATTCGATTAACTTATGGACAACGTATTGATGAATTTAGATTGATAAAGATAAACAAACTGATGAACATAGATTAATAAACCAAAAAAACTACAAAACATTTTGCATTGATGAACATAACAAACATTCTTTGTTATGAATACTTGATTGAACCTAGCAAGTTGGTTGAGCTAATGAATAAAACAACTTGCAAACACACAAAAAACCAAAATCAAACAACACCTGCAAACTCAGTTTCTTCATAACTAAACACCCCAAATCCTATTTAGCCATATGGTAATTATCTGATGAACTTGAAATTTAGTTTTCTTTGATAAACATTTTGTGACGAACACTTATTTTGATGAACATTCTGTGACGAATACTTACGTTATGAACATACTATGATGAACAATTGCACATTCAAATTTTGGTTCATCACAATTCTAAACACTGTTCATCATTGTTAAAAGCATCACAATTGGACTTTTTCATCAAAGATCGAATCTTTTTATCAATTATGAAAACATTTATATTCTAATGAACACCTTTAAACTCAAAGATCACAAAATTACTTTATTGAGGTATTTCATCAAACACTTTATGAGTATTTTATGAACACATGATTTATTTCAAAATTTAAAAGAAAAAAAAATGAAGAATTGGATATTATGTGATGTTAAGTTAGGGTTTGTTAATCAATAGTTTCCTTGAACATTTATATGATGAAATTAACTAAGAACCGAAGTTTAATTTTATGATTTTGCATGATATAAAACTAAAACCGGGGAAAATGATTTTACCTGTGAAAGAGAAGGAAAAGAAATATGTGAAAGTGGAGAAAAAGAAGCGGGATGTAAATAGAGGATACATGTTAGAATATGGAGGCCTTTTTAGACTTTGTAGGGAGTAGGTTTTTACCCCTCCTTTACATAAGATCGTGACTCTTACTGAGTGAGTTTGTATATAATATGAATGTTTAAAAAATTCAAAAACTTTGAAAGATTATATGCTTACAATTAAGGTTAAATGTTACATTAACAAAATATCGTCAACTACTACTATATAAACTACTTTTTTTTCCTTACACTACAAGCCTCGAAAATCTTTACAACGCCGCTGAAATCCTTTAAAATAATCAATCACGGTACACAATAGTTTATCATCACAACTTTACCCCAATAACTACTCTATTTAATCTAAGGTATATTTTTATAAAACTATTTGACAAGAAGTTGTATCAGTGATTATAAAGTATAAAATGACACAAAGCTAAGAAAAACACTAAACACTCTTTAAAAATCATATTTTCATTCTTAAAACTAAACGTTCTTATGCAACTAATTAATCAAAGTCATCAATTATAATACTTGGTGTAACAAGGGCGTATAAAATGTGTCCTTGCCACAAAAAATGCGTTACTAAAAACACAAATCCCCACACCATGTGTTCAGGAGCGAATATAGGGGGTTCTTGGAGGTTTATGGGTACATGATGAATGTTTGTCGCGTAGTGTAAATCTTGGGTGAATATCATAATCTCTCTGAAATGAACCTGATCTTGAAATTCTATGTCACATAAATACATGTCGTTTAGTTACTCTACTAATATGTCCAAAGAAAACATGTATTCTTAATTTATTTACGAGTTTTAATGAAATCGTACCTTTAAGTTCATTTTTTCCTTGCTCGGTCGCCTTTGCACATGTTGGTGATGTTTTTTTAGCACGATTCGGTATGTGGACCGACCAATTTGTGAGAAAGTTGTGTGTTTGCAATTTTGATTTGTGTGAGGTATATTTATGTTTATATGAAGTATGTTTGGCTGGTGAAGTTAATTGGTTATCACACTACATTTGTGATTATGTTGTTGAGTGAAAAAGGTGATATGACAGTGAGTTAGCTGACACAATATTGCTTACTACCTCATCTGGTCTAAAGTCTAAGGAGGTGTTTGTTTCAGCTTATATGACTTACTTGATTTTGGGCTTATGTTTCATAAGCTCACTTTTTATGGCTTCATTTGAAACTTTTACTCTTGTATAATTATGACATAATTAATCTTATATAAGCTGAAATGTTTCATAATAAACTGTAAACGATGAGCTTTAAGTCTGGCTGTCAAGATCTGCGTGAGATCGTTTTTGTCTTTGCAAGATCGAGATCATCGGATCGGATCACGATCCTACGATCCTTACGTGCGATCTTACCACAATCTTATACGGTTTTAGCTAATGAACATGTAAACTTGTACGATCTTACGAGTTTACACGCGATCTTGACAGCCTTGCCTTTGACCAAATAAGGAGCCAAAACAAGCACCCTTTAACCTTGGAAATCATTTAATTTTACATTTTTACATATCAACTGGGCCCACATCACACAGCATCACATCATTCCCCGCAAACGAACAACAAAAAGTTCAACGCAAAACAAAGGTCAGGCACTAGGGTTCCATTTTCAATTCGATCCAGATACATTTTTATATAAAACCTTCTATCACCTGTAACAACAGATCTGAATCAATAACAAAAATGAGAGGATTACTAAACAAAGTTGCATCTAAATCAGTCACCGTTGCCTCATCAAAATGGCAACAACAGCAGCTCCGTCGTCTCAATATCCATGAATATCAGGGAGCTGAATTGATGAGCAAGTTTGGTATTAATGTTCCCAAAAGGGGTTGCTGTTTCTTCTCTTGAGGAACTCAGAAATGCTATACAAACAACTTTTCCAAATGACAAGGAGGTAATTTTTTATAATTTCTAGTTACACCAGAACTCCGTAGTTAAGCGTGCTTGGGCGAGAGTAGTACTGGCTTGGGTGACCCGCTAGGTGTGTACATTTGGGGTCCCGGGATTAACCCGGTGAGGCCACGTACATCTGAGTCAAAAGGCTCGCCTCCCCGGGTAACCTGAACAGGGAAATCTACATTAAGAAAAGAAAAAAAAAAGTCAAATAACAGGCGCTATTTTCTTTCTTTCAGTTGGTGGTGAAGAGCCAAATCCTTGCTGGTGGAAGGGGCCTAGGGAAGTTCACAAGTGGTCTTCAGGGCGGAGTTCACATCGTTAAAGCTGAACAGGCCGAAGAGATAGCTGGTATGCAGTTTGCTTGACTTCCCGAGATAATTAGCTGTATACATTTGAAAGTTAGTTTAGTATCGTGAATGGCCGTGATTATAAGTATGCTGACTATTTTTACGATTGATGAATTGCTGACCCTTAGATTTTATTATGACGTTCTTGTAGGGAAGATGCTAGGACAAACTCTTGTAACTAAGCAAACTGGTCCACAAGGAAAAGTTGTCAGCAAGGTTATTACTTATATCCTTGTTTGTATCTTGTTACGACCATTGGCTACTTTTGTGATCTCTGCTGGGACATGCTACTCATAGATCATTATAAGCGTATCATGTTTATAGTTGTATTGCCACAAAACTGTCCTTTATAAACTGTAAATGTCTGTATTGGTTTAGCATGTTAATAAATATTTGGTGGCAATTTTCCATCTGCATTCAAGTTTGGCCATATTAGCGCTCAACTGTGATCATCAATACTGCATTATTGGCTGTTTCATCTAAACAAAATCTCATTATGATTGAAAATGTCTTTCATTGCTATTTGCTTTCGTCAGCTTTGAGTTTCCTAGTAATTAGTCTCGGGATGTACAGATTCTATTATAGTTTCCCCTTGGACGTAAATAAGATATTATTGTACGTACGGTTGCAATCAGACATATGAATTAATGTCTGTCTATATATTTGCAGGTTTACTTATGTGAAAAGGTTTCACTTGTGAATGAGATGTACTTCGCAATCACTCTTGATCGTACAACTGCTGGCCCTGTAAGCTTCTTCTTAACACGTTCTTAACTTTATTGTTGACATGTCATTGATAAAGTGTCACATGGGCACTAAATATGTTTTTCCAAAGCCTTTCTATCAAGCAAAGTTGTTATAGTCATTGTAAATGATACTCATCGAGTCTACTGTTCTTCAGCTCATAATCGCCTGCCGAGAAGGAGGAACCAGCATTGAAGACCTTGCAGAGAAATATCCTGACATGATTATAAAGGTATACTCTTGTTTCAAATCTGATTATTCCTGAGCTGGCAATTTTGACCCATTATAGTTGATGGCTCATTCGGGTTATTTTCATCTAACGGTCAAATGGGTTGAAGAATATATAGCTTAAAACAAAACATCTAACAGGTCAATGGGTCAAAGTTGCCAAATTGTATTTTGTGTGCATAAAACCTCAAAATCATTTTAATTAAAATAATTAGATCGTTATTAAAGTAATACACCTTTTTGAATCATATATGAGGATACCGGTTACTTGTGGATTTTTTTTTACTACTACAAATTTCATCATTTTGACTTGTTACCCAACCCGCCGGATCTGCATCTTTGGTCACCTCTACATAAAGTTCGTTTTTGGTATTAATTACCTTTTGTTTAATCTTTTTACAGGTGCCTATTGACGTCTTCAAAGGAATTACAGATGAAGATGCTGCCAAGGTTGTTGATGGTCTTGCTCCTAAGGTAGCTGACAGAAGTGCTTCAATAGAACAAGTAAAGAAGTTGTATAACCTTTTCCGTGAATCAGATTGCACACAGTTGGAGGTGAGCATTTAATTTTATAGAGAAGTTGTGGCATCCTTGTTTTTTAATTTTTGCATCCCCATAGTTCGGTTTTAATCTTAATCATCCTCTAGATCAATCCCATTGCAGAAACTTCTGATAACAGATTGGTTGCTGCTGATGCTAAGCTAAACTTTGATGATAATGCGGCTTACCGTCAGAAGGAGACATTTGCTCTACGTGATCCAACACAAGAGGATCCTCGTGAGGTATGACTACTTCATTGTGGTTATTTTATATATAAAGAACACTTTTTTTGCTAATACTATGGCATGGTTGTCTAAATTACATTAGGTAACACAAATTTGCTGGTATAAAACTATGGCACCACACTAGTGGTTAGTTCATCTTTTTAATGGGCGGAAAAATTGGAGGATAGTTATGAGGTGGCGAAATACGTGGATACCTGTCAATACGGGTAAATCTTTTTGGTACGGGTCGGGTTTACAGGAAGCATTTTTTCCCCTATGTAAAACATAATTACAGGAATTATTATTATTTCAACAATAATGTAATTTGTTGACAAACTATTTGGAGGTTTGGTACATTAAGAATACACTTTGGGCTACTTAAAACTCATTCTACTCATTTGACTGGCTTCATTTCATACCTACTTTTATTAATTTATCCATGTGGCCCATTAGAGAGGAAACATTTCCTTCAGTCCTAAGTATATCAAAGTGCCACCACTGCAGAAACCTTTAAACATGTGAAGCAAAGCAAGTTACCTCCCGAAACTATTTCTGAAATCATTGTTTTTAATAGGTTGCAGCTGCAAAAGCAGATTTGAACTACATTGGTTTGGATGGTGAAATCGGATGCATGGTAAATGGTGCTGGATTGGCAATGGCCACCATGGATATTATCAAGTTACATGGAGGAACTCCCGCCAATTTCTTGGACGTTGGTGGTAATGCTTCTGAATCACAGGCAAGTATTCAACAAAAGTTATATCTTCTTTTTTAGGGTAAAGAAGGGTGTTATCTCCGGCAAAATAAAAGCTATATTCCTCTTAATCAATAGATTCTGTTATAATTTATATACTAAAAAGATAGCAAACAGGTTGTGGAGGCCTTCAAGATCTTGACTTCAGATGACAAAGTGAAAGCTATTTTGGTAAATATCTTTGGAGGGATTATGAAATGTGACGTCATTGCTAGTGGGATTGTTAACGCCGCTAAACATGTAAGTCCACATAATGTTTAGGGTTATTTGCATAAGATTTCAAGTTCGCCTTTTATTGTCATCTTACGTCATCTTGTACTTGTATTTGATGGTTTTATGTCTCATCTACGTCATCTTGTAACCTGTAATCTTAATATTTTCATAAAACGGGACAAGTGAAAAAGAACATTGGTATGTTATGTAATTAACCCCGGCATCTACCATTAGCATCCTGTTTCAATCTGATATTAACTCTTCCTCTGGATGATTATTAGTCCTAAAATAATACACTCCATATGTTAACTTCTATTCAATCAGATCAATTCTAATCATATATATTCTTTTAAATTTGAGTGATTGTTATGAATGATAGTAAATGGTAATCTTTGAGAAATTTTTAGAATTGCAAAGCTTGATCTGTTAACTTTTAATCAATTTCCTAATTTGATTTTTTTTTCCCTCAGGTTTCATTGAAAGTTCCTGTTGTCGTTCGTCTTGAAGGTACAAATGTTGACCAAGGAAAGAGGATTCTTAAGGTAAAGCCATTCATTAAAAGCACTCTTATCTAACATTTTATATTAATTCAATGCATTACTATGCTGACAAAAATCGTTCTATAAGGACGGGAGCTCTGTTAAGTAAACGAACTAACTACACAAGTTGTTTATCAAAAAAATAATATCACTTTTTAATAAAATGTAAGTATTTTAGGCAACCTATTATTATAAAAAGACGGCCCAAATTGACCTGATATCATACACTGGGAATATATGGAGCTTTTTTTAACAATAGAAAGACTTTATTACACAGGAAAGTGGGATGGCGTTGATTACAGCAGAAGATCTTGATGATGCAGCTGAGAAAGCAGTTAAAGCCCTCAAATCGACATAAACTGTATATCTCACATTCTGATCTTTTTTCATAGATTAAAACATAGTATTTTCAACCTTCCTTTTCTCCTTTCCGGGAATAAATATCAAAGGAATAGTTGTTCGGGATCATATTTTTGATTTCACGCTCAATGCTGACACTTCATTTGGATGTTTGTTGAGTTATCTGGGACAATTTTTTTTGTCTGGAAATCATTTCTTAATTCAGTTGCCTGTTTATACTTTATTGTTTTATGATCGCATCATTTTCGAAACTCCTAAAAAACGAGATATGATGCCCATATTTCAACCCAGGATTTTCTCATTATGTTGCCAACCATTACACGGATTTAAATGTTAAAAATAAGTCAATGAATCGTTTCTTACAAATATTTTAGCTAAATAGTCAATGTGAGACTAGCATGGTACCCATGCCAAGTGGCGAAGACAAAAAATTTTGAGGTTTTTGTATTTTTGTTGGTTCTAACTTCTAATAGTGACTTGACATCATCTCCGGTGAACCATAATTAGGGAAAGGGTGAGAAAAAGCCTGTAACATGCGGGTACCCGCCTGTGATGTCTAGGTAACCCTGTCAATTTTTACACACCGGTGAGTCGTGGGTGAAAAGATAAACCCACCAGCAGGTGGTGAGCGGTTGGCGGGTAATGCAGGGTAAACCATGTCTGGAAACTCGTATCACCTGTTTTAAAATACTTGTAGATATGCCTTTCAAAATTCCGTCTTACATTTATTATCATTTAGATATATGTGAAGTTGTTGGTACAAGTATTTAAAAGTTAGCTAAATCTATTAAAAAAAACAACAAACCAATTATCCCTTTGAGTTATAATACTGAAAGACGAATCTTCTTTTATATAATAAAAGAATTACATCATTTCGGAGTGTTTTTGCAAAACCCTTCTCATTGAAAAAAAAATTAGACCAATAGGAGAGCTCGATTTTGCCACGTAGGCGAAATCGAGCAATATGATTGGTCAATAGAAAGTCAAAATTAAATTGATTTTGATCAAACTTAATAAATTTGGTGGAGAAATTTGGTTAAGAAAAAAAATGCATAAAAATATATGTGTCAAATTTATGAAAGCAAAAACTTAAAAAAAGAGGAAGTAATTAATAAAACTTTAGTGGTTGAATTTTAAATAAATTATATAGAGCTAAGTGTAAAATTACAAGTTTCCATGTTTTTTAATAACTTTAGAAAAAACACATATAACCCCTTACACTTTATACCCCTTATACTTTATAATATTAACTTTGTTTAAAATTACATGAGTATTAGTATTAGTTTTTAAACTTTCATTCATTAAAATTACAAAATTTGGTAAATATGTGAATTAGTTTTAATATTGTTAGTTTTAGACTTTCATCCATTAGAATACTTTTTTTAAATAAGAACTCGTGTTATTCTACTTAAAAGTTTAATTTATGCGTATACGAATATTTTTTTTAAATAAGAACTCGTGTTATTCTACTTAAAAGTTTAATTTATGCGTATACGGGTTTGAATATTAAATATGGCTAAATTATTAGTAACGGGAATATAAATACTTAATGGTAAGCACGAATTACTGTGATATGAAAATAAATATACGCGATTCCACTTATAACAACGACTCATGAAATTGTTATTTAAAATTTATATATGAATATCTATAAAAACAATTTAAAAACTTTATGGAGCATATTTTAATTTAATTAACGCTCATTATGTGCTACTAAACTCACACATTTTGTACAACATGATATCAATAGTTAAAGTTAAACAATAACATCAACATCAACCTCAACATGTCTGTCAGTTAAAAACGTTATACAAAGCTAATTTACTGATTTTGACAAGTGATATGCTCTATTAGGCTGCACCTTCTATTTTTTATTACTTTAGCAGAAAGTGTGTTGTGCGCGTTGTTAAGTCCGAAAAAAATAAAGAAAAAAAAGTATACGTTTTTTTGCCAATAGTTTGAGTATTAGCTGATTGATGTTTCTTTCAGGATGTTTTATATACCAGTTGGTCCTTATGCGTTGTTTATTCGAACTTGACACATTAAGAGACTGGGAATACAAGTTCATCACCAAGTATGCTAAAGTAGGAACCATAAAAACCCCCGAAACTACACCTGATGCATCAACTACGGATTTACTTTGAAGTTTACTTAGAACATATATTTGATATAATAATTCTCACATAATCCCAAGTTAACGTTATGTAAATGCCTTTGTCTCAGGCACTGATATGTGTTGCATTAACCTTATTCCAAAGTTGTAACAAAAAAACAAATGTCACAAGTATTTGATGAGTTAATTGCTTTTGAATTTGTTGTAATATAGAATAATGATGATCTAGAAAGAGATGTAACTAATATGCCTCATTCACTTGAAAATCTACTGCGAAAAGAATGAGCCGGTTTACTAAAGTAGTACTTGCTTAAGTTATTGGAGTTTGGGACTGTTATTTTCTACTAATTATAGTAAGTTTTTAAAGGGTTTTGGGACCGTCTTAATAGTTAGATTCGTGGTGATTAGGATTGTTTTAATGGCTGTCTTAATAGTTATTAAAGGGTTTTTATGACTGTTTTAATTGCAGAATTCAATGTGTTTGGGACTGTTTTTAATAGCTGAATTGATGGGTGCATGAAACTGCCTTGATAGCTGAATTCAAGGGTGTTTGAGACTATTTCAATTGCTAATTTTAGGGGTGTTTGGAACTTTAATAATAGCCGAATACATGGGTGTTGCGACTGTTTTTAATATGCTTTGTTATTGCAAAATAAATTTGACTTATACTATATTAATAGATGCAAAGTTCAAAACATTTTAAGACAATATATTCGGTATTAAATACATGATAAAATTTTTATGTCAAAACCCCGTGCGTGCACGGGTATTATAACTAGTATAAATCATCAAAAATATCAAATATATATACTTACCATCTGAATTCTCAAGCAAAATTCGTAAATACTTTAGAATTATTATTTATTTATTTATTATTATTATTGTTATTATTATTATTATTATTTTTATTATCATTATTATTATTATTATTATTATTATTATAAGTAATTAATAGCTAGTTGACTAAGTGTGTGAATATCCTTTTATATAATAAAACAATATAAGCAATTTATATTTTATCTCCAAGAATTGATTCGTCAAAACCAATATAGTATATATTTTATCTCCAAGGAATTGCTAAGGAAATAAGCAAAACCCGAGGTCGTAGTCCGTGTGAAGGTGTGAATGGAAAATTGATTATCGGTTCGATAAAACGTGTAGTGAAAGTGAAATAAAGGTGAATATTTGGAGTTTTATACTACGATAATGGAATATCAAATAAAAACAATATTCTCTCGATCTCCCCCCAAACGGTAATGGCTATTTTTGGAGTTGTTTTCTGGTCTCTTTGGAAGTTCAGGAACGAAACAATATTCTCTCGATCTCCCCCCAAACGAGCCGGTTTAATGGACAAGATAGTGGAAGCTTCATTCATATGGTTTACGAATAGGAATAGAAAATGTAGTATTTCTTGGAACAATTGGCTTCGTAATCCTTTAGTGCTTTCTATTTTGTAGTCGTTTTTCTAGCTTCTTGCTAGTTTTAATAAAAAATTGATGTTCAAAAAAAAAGCTATAGTACTGTGACACTAAGAAATTGGTCTCTAACTTCTTAGCATAGATGATGCCTAGAAATTTTGAATCAAAATTTGCTTGGATATATTGTGAAAATACATCAAACCTTATCGTTAACATATCAAAATCGATTTCGTGACTACCATCTTGTTGAAACTCTTCTAATTAACTTGGTTTAGTTTTTTGGGAGAATTGCATATATACCCACTAAAACTCAAATACTTGCATATTTTTCTAAAATACAAGTTTTTAATACATGATGTACAATGCAAGTTATGCATGTTTTTGGTATATATGCAAGTTTTAGTGGGTATATATGCAATTGCCCCGTGTTTCTTGATGTGTGTGGGGATACAGATAGATGTATTTTGATTGAAG
>LBNU01007912.1:87479-106762 GCA_014162995.1 Artemisia annua
TCAAGTTTGATTTTCAAAACTTTGAGAAACATGTGTGCAATCTTTAACAATTGCACCCTAACTTATGTAGATTCTAATCAAGTTTGATTTTCAAAACTTTGAGAAACATATGTGCAATCTTAAACAATCGTCCCCGCAGATGAGACAAGTGACAGGCGGGTGATAAAAAATCGCGGATGTGAGTGACTGGTTGGAGGTACGCGCGCTCATTGCCCACTCTACTTACGTTTATGTGTGTGATAAGGGTGAAATGGGCATTAAAGTAAAACTAATAGATTTACGTAAGTTTAACAGATCATGCATAATGGGCTTAACAAAATCATAACGTTGAGGGCTGAGTGGCTGACAATGTATTTTTCAAGACTTAAATAACTGAAGACTGAATTTTGGTATAACCATAAGATTGAACATTGAACTAGAGTTAGTGAGGCTATGCCTCATGCGTGGCTTGCTTATATGGCACCCTCAACTCGCTAGTGACACCGCTATATCACCATTCTCATCACGCGTGAGCTAAAATTTCGACTTAAAGGAGACACCTATTACCAGTGGCGAGAGCAGTTTATGTTAGTGGGTATAAGTAAATGGCGAGAAAGTAGCGATTGTTACGGGGTAAAAGCACGGCTAAGGGGAGATGGAAAGAGATAATGTGTCGCTTAAATGAAAACGAAATGAAAGAGATTTTAGTACACGTGGCCTAATTACAGACGCAGCGTTAGGGCTACACCAAATATTTTGGAAGGGCCGTCGATGCAATCCTTGTATAATAGGAGGGCAAAAGGCTAAACTATATTTTTTTACACATGAAAAACATAGAAAGTACACTACTTCAAGAAGTTCTAGGAGGGCTACCACCCTCTCTAGTCTTCAAGTAGCTCCGCCTATGCCTATGACCAGACGTGCAATTTACTCCCATTGTTATACTAGGCCCATGAAACTAGAATCTTTTATATAATAAAACAAAACCCCTAGTGGGTACTTTTTCATTTTGAAAAAAAAGAATATTTTTCTTATTAGGTAATATTTTAAGTATTATTTTTTTAATTTATAAGTTTTTAAATTCGTTTTGTTGATATATTATTTAAGTAAAAGAAAAATACAAAAAATATAGATAAAATACAAATAACAATAGGATTTAAACTTTTTAAATGATTATCTTTAATTATAAAAAACTACAATTAAAAATCATAAATCAAACAAAATAAAAATTAAATTATTAGTTTTTTAATAAATAAAAATATATCTTTAAAAAAAATTTAAAAAACCCGCGCGTGCGCAGGCATTATAACTAGTGTATATAAATGGTAGAATCTCTATAAACCAAATGTGATATTCCATCCCATGTTTTCTTCTGCATCGTGATCTAGTTTTAAATGAAACACGTACCTTTATCAGATGATGTTGTCATACCATGAGGTTGTGAGGCTGTGAATTCCTTAAACTGCTCTAAAACGTTTAAGAATATCTCAAATTGCTTATAAATGACTAAAAACATCTTAAACTGCTTGATCAACTAATAGCGGATCTAACTGTAAATCATTCTTACACGCCGCCATAATAACTAATAAATGCAACAAACCCAAAACAAAATAGATGTGAGAAACCGAATCAACACATAGATATCCCAAATCACGAAGCCAACCAATTGCTTTATGACGAATACGAACCAAGACCAGAACAAGAATCAAATACCAAAGCAAACTTAAACCAACTAACCAAACAATAATCACGACCTAATAGGTAACTTCTTGGATTGATATGATTGTACACAGGCCTTTGAAATTTTACCGTTTGAGACTTCTTAAGGGGTAGAATGTGTTACAAGACATCATGATGAATTTTTAATTAAGTTTAGAGATATGACGCCCAGGGTTTTCAACACAATCAGTTTTCTCAAATGCAACATCAAATGAGTTTTCCTTTCTAATATAGTAAAAGATTTAGTTCACATGTGTGGCTACATTCACTAACACAACATTGTATGTAGCAAGTCATGCTTAGCTAGTTAGCTTTATCTCTTTCCACGTCTTTTTGAAGTTATAAACCTTAAATGTTATGATCTTGAACTTTTGCATCATATTCAGAAGTTTAAAAAGATGCATCAATATCAAATTTTCGCCATTGATTTAAAGATATTGGATTCGAAGATTGTCTTTAATGGTGATGCATTAAAGAATTTTGAAAACCCAGGTCTCACAATTTCATATAACTGACCATACAAATGTATGGTAAAATGACATTTGTGCCCTTTTAATATCCGATTTTTAATGAATCAATTTAAAAAAGCTAGATAATTACAAAAAACACCACAAACAATCGTGGCCCTTATCTTCTCATCTGACGGTTGTAATCATCTCCTACTATTTTTACAATTACACTTTTNTCAACACATAGATATCCCAAATCACGAAGCCAACCAATTGCTTTATGACGAATACGAACCAAGACCAGAACAAGAATCAAATACCAAAGCAAACTTAAACCAACTTACCAAACAATAATCACGACCTAATAGGTAACTTCTTGGATTGATATGATTGTACACAGGCCTTTGAAATTTTACCGTTTGAGACTTCTTAAGGGGTAGAATGTGTTACAAGACATCATGATGAATTTTTAATTAAGTTTAGAGATATGACGCCCAGGGTTTTCAACACAATCAGTTTTCTCAAATGCAACATCAAATGAGTTTTCCTTTCTAATATAGTAAAAGATTTAGTTCACATGTGTGGCTACATTCACTAACACAACATTGTATGTAGCAAGTCATGCTTAGCTAGTTAGCTTTATCTCTTTCCACGTCTTTTTGAAGTTATAAACCTTAAATGTTATGATCTTGAACTTTTGCATCATATTCCGAAGTTTAAAAAGATGCATCAATATCAAATTTTCGCCATTGATTTAAAGATAAAATATTGGATTCGAAGATTGTCTTTAATGGTGATGCATTAAAGAATTTTGAAAACTCAGACCATACAAATGTATGGTAAAATGACATTTGTGCCCTTTTAATATCCGATTTTTAATGAATCAATTTAAAAAAGCTAGATAATTACAAAAACACCACAAACAATCGTGGCCCTTAGCTTCTCATCTGACGGTTGTAATCATCTCCTACTATTTTTACAATTACACTTTTACTTGAACTCTTGCAGCATCGCGTAACTATATATATATTTATTGTGCATTGTATGGTTGACACTGTCGACTTCTTTCTCTTCAAACCCTTGCAAACAAACATCATAAAACGATGAGCTTAAGAAGTTTAGGTAATCGCATTATTATTCTTATTAATGTAGTTTTTTACTCTTGAACGAAGGATTGTATTACAAGCTCTAGTTAGCAAGAAGCTTGAAGCAAAAGAAACAATTACATAGTGTAGCTAATTAAGCTTTACTAATAACTAAGAAAATCTCTAGCGTGCATATATATATATATATATATATATATATAGAGGTGGGATCATGAAAAAAACTCACTTTGGTAGAAAAGTGGGAAAAGTGTACAAATCACCCCTCCCCTTCCCATCCTTTTTTTCACACCAAACTACAAGGACCTTATTGTATCTTCCTTTATTCTTTAAGGGAAGGCTTTGTAAATTCTCGTCTTTCATATATAATGTCTAATTTTTTTTCATTTTTTCCTTTTCTTCTTTTTTCTTCTTTCTTTGATAATGTCTCCCCACCACCGTTCACATCCACCGGACTTCACAACCATTCCCCATCATTCCCCACCGTTCTCCACCATTCCGCACCCAAGATATAATCAGATTCATCTTTCAAGTTTGAAAGTATGTTTCTTTAATTGAATTTTACTGTTACCATCCATTAATATTTATTTTTTACGAGTTATGGTTTTTTTACGAGTTTTGATTCGGTAATCATAATGTTTGTTCATAGATGTGTCGATTTTAAGAGTTTGTGACATGATGCACTATATAGATGAGTTATTTGAAACAACTTTGAGAAAAAAATATTTGGAAACGTGTTTGCAAAACCTGCACACAAGGTGTTTGATAAAATGCCTAAATGAAATTTCATAACTGTGATGCATTGATTTTACACTGTGTTTTATGCTTTTGATTTTCAGGTGATTACTCTCGATATGGCTCTACTTATTGCTGACACAAAGTACCGTGGAGAGTTCGAGGATATATGACAACTGGTAATTTGCTTTAGATGAATTCAGGTTTTAATTCATGCTTAAACATATCTTAATATAATTTGATTATGCATTCTTGAACTTAACCAGTGTCAACTCACTTAGTTTTATTTTATTTATTTTTTTATTTTTTATTTTTTTTATTTTTTTTTATTTTTTTGTAGATTTAATATAGATATAATAGATGTAAGGTAATTGTGATTTGCATAAGGTTACCCGTTAATAGATCTTATGGTGAACCGCTAACACATCTACGGCTAACAAAATTTATGGTTAACAACTGACACATCTGATGGTTAACCAAACTGTGAACATCCCTATTGCTTACTTTTTTCCCCAACGTGTCTAAGTTTCTCACTTTTTTATAACCAAACTGTGAACATCCTTGTTGTTGCCTTTTGTATAAAAGTTTATCACACCGCGTAATTTAAGTGATAAAACATTTCATGATAAATAATCTCTATATTTGAAAATTTCAAACCTATCTTTTTCAATGAGAATTAGTGTCAGCTTCTTATGCTGTGTCCTATATCAACTTAAATTATTGTCAATAGCTTTTTTCTTAATTATCGGCAAATATTTTAAATGCTCGTTCGAGTACTAACCTGCACATTTGATGTCTGAGTATCAGAAGTCAAATCAGGTAGAGCTTCGTTAGATTTATGTCTGAAATTCATTCACTTGACCAAACGGATGCACTAAAGTGACTCAAACAGATGCACTAAAGCTTATCAAATGGATACATTAAAGTTGCGTCATATTTTATCAGTTTAATAAGGATTTGCTCTATTCCTTGCTTGCTTACAATTATTGGTCATTGAATGAATTTTTATAACATTTTCTGCAATTCTGTTTTAGGATTTAACCAAAGATATGGTAATTGTATGAGCTCTTCATGTAATGATGAAATGTCAAATGAATGGAAGATGGGGCACCATCAACATGTGAAGGAGAAGGTATTTCTCAACATTTTTCAATCGAACAAAGCACCTTTTTCGTATAACATTACTACATATATAATTTTGGAACCTTAATTATGGTCGATGATGCTATAAATTATCAAATTTATGTTTGGTTTGCAAAGTTTTAATTTTTGCAAGCACCATCAACATGGAAGGTGGCAAGCTAGAATTGGAAGAGTTGCGAGAAATAAAGACCTGTATCTTGGTACTTTTAAGTAAGTTCATTCATTGCACTAATATTTCGACATTCAGTTACTGAAGTATTTTCTTCCTAAATTAGTCAATTAAGACATATAGTAGTAATCGTTGTCCTATAATATAGGTACACAAGAGGAAGCGGCAGAAGCTTATGATATAGAAGCCATAGAATTCAGGGGAACAAGTGCAGTAACTAACTTTGACATTACTAGATACGACGTTTCAAGAATATGCCCAAGTTCAAGCTTGATTGCAGGGAGCTAGCCAAGTGGTCTCCTAATGATACCAAGCCCACAATGGTCAAGAATTCTAGTGAGACTCTACTCGTTATAACAAATGGGGCGTGTGATGAATTTCCTGAAATGGTTTGGACTGGAAGCCAGGATCAGCAACAAGGTGCATATAATATTCTAAATGACTCTCGAGCACTACAAGATACAAGCCCAAGAGAGACCGCGCTCACGCTACATGATTTTGATCGAGGGTCAAATGAGAATGGAGGAGATTGTGCAGGTTGGGACCGAATTTAGTGAAGGAGGTGACTATGTTTTGTAGTAACTAGGAAGATAAGACACTTTATTGACAAATATATACTGTATTAGATATCATACATGTTATCATATATGTTATCATCAAATCATCATACTTTAGTAGTATTAATACCATTTATCAAGGTATTTTTTTACCTTGAAAGAGTGTTTAGGGAAAGCTTATATAAGTATATCATGACTTATGTTTAGTTTGTATAGTCTTTAGTTCAATAAGTTGACAAACTGCTATAAAGTATTTTCTTTATATGTGGATATATAAAGATTTAAGAATGATAACATTGAATGAGAAGAAAAGTTGCAATGTAAACAGAGACAAATATGAAGATACCATGGCTGATGAGTGAATCCGTGGGAATTCTAAACTATTTTTGAAAAGGAGAAAAAAAAATACATTTGCATTATACATATATGATGTATCACATTTTTACCAAGTGAAGTAACTATTGTTAGTAAGAATTTAACATGATTGCCGAGTAAGAATCTAGTAAAACCCAAATGTCAACCTGATGTCAAGTATCATTCTCCTAGCATTACACAACTGGTACAAAACTGAACCGTAACACGTTATAACGAAATCCAATTGGTTCAGTACCGGTTGGACTCATGTTCAGCTACTTTTAAACATAATTTTTTCACCTAATACATGATAGTGCTTATTCTAAACCTGTTTGTTACCATTATACATGCATTGACTGCCTATGACTAGCCTTTAGCACCCTTCTCATTTTGAGATTTCTAGATCTATTAAGCTTGTTCCATAGCACTCGACGGAACCCATGACACTGAAGAATCAGAAGCCTATGCAGCCGCCTTCTGTTGAGCTTCAAACTGTCTCTGCTCGCGCGCCTTTTAGGTTTTCTCTCACTCTCTTATCTATCACCAGTAATCTAGAAACGGGCCAACTAATAACAAATATTCGGCCTGGATAGGTGTCGTATACCCCAATAGACTGAAAGAACTCGATGAGTATTTCCTTTGAATATAATTAAAGACCCTAAATTCTTGAGAACTGCTCCTTTCTCGATTCCAGCAAAGGGGGGTACGCGGTCTACCCCTCGAGCCTCTTTTACAGCTTTACCACACCTGACATGCCAATTTTTCCTAGTTTTTCAAAGATACCAAAGAAAAGATCAATTTCGATTTAATTTTCTATTTAAATAGTAAACATGCAAATGGATGCACTAATATGTCTAAACAGATGCTCTAAATATGCAAATGGATGCACTAAACATGTTATGCAAATGGATGCACTAAACTTGTTCCTTATAACCAACCTTCGAAAGTTCGAATGTTTTCTGAAATCATGTAAAACCATTAAATTTCTGATTGCAGAGAGGTGACAAGTTCGACCAATATACTTATTAATGGGTCGATTTGGGTTGTGTGACAGGTCAAATGAATCAGATCAAAAGGCTCAGCGAAAAAGGGAATCAGCCAAATAGATAAACATATTCACAGACCTACCTTTTATCACTTTTATCCTTTTTAGAAGATATTTAGACTCGACTTCCTTGAGAACAACATATATATTACGCAAGATAAGGGATGTCGCTATCCCAGAGCCCATTAAACCTCCACCATGACAGCCACTTTCTTTATGGCCCTCTGCTTCAGACCAATATCAGTAACGTTAGGCACCTGTCAGTGATGAAAACTAAGTTGAGCATTTAAAAAATAACCAGGAAACAAATAAGGCATTTACATTTAATCCAGTAATGTTACCTTTGAGGTTGCATGTTGTCAAGTGTTGTGAAAATAACACATTGAGAAGGCCTTTTGCTGTGTCAGTAACTACAAGCTTGTTAAAGATCTTGGCCTCTTGAGGAATATAAGGTTTGTATAATTATAATGGCATACTAATATTTATCTATGATTGTTTTACCTTTAACGGGTCAAAAAGGTCAAATAAAAACAATCTCTTAAAAAATAAAAAGGGTGAAAGACATCTGAAGTGTCTCTTGAGTGCACCAAAAACAATATGTCACTTGAATTTACGTAAGTATTGTAAATATCTTTGACAAAAAACTTATATATATATGAATTGGATAAAAGTGCTTGGGGTCAGCCAACCCGTCCCATGTCAACATGTACAAAATAAGATATCCTTTTATGACTCGTATTACCTAACTCGCCCATTTACCATACCTTCTGTAAACCAACGTAGCCTTCGTGCACTATGCCTTCTTCAATTACGTCAACATGCTTGGTGAAGTGGCCTATTCTCAATAAATTTCTGTCTCTCAGCGTTAATTATCTGTTGTGCATCAGATTGGGAACCAATCTTGTTTGTTCTGTCAATGGACCGGACCCATGGTTTAAGCTTTTTCGCAATGTCTAATGCCCATTTCCTAGAGACTTTAAGCAAGTGTTTAGGTGGTACAATAGCATCGATTAGAACTAGCTCTTTTCCCCTCTTCAGGTAGTATCGCTTCGGATGTCTACAAACAATAAACTTTTCACCAATCTAATCATTGTGGTCTAATTTCGAACTAAGTGTGAACATGTGTGGGTCTTGAAAGTGATTATATGTGATTTTGAACAGGAAGAATCATAGTACTTAGATGTAACAAAATCGGTAGTTGGAGATAGTGTTTAGATATGTATTTGTTGCATGAAGTTGTAATACTCAAATATATGAATGTTTGGCATGTTCTCAACTAGTATGATACTGATTACCTAACCCCTTAATATTTGATTCATTTTCATCCAAACAGTATAAGCTAATTTTTCGCGCTACACGTTGCAAATCACATAATTTAGCTACAAAGCACAAATCCAAAACCTGACAAAATAGCTAGTAAGGTATAAAAGCACTAACCATCGTCTGTCTTGTGCGGCAAAGACTCGGTAATGCTCTCTGATGCAGATGTCATTCCGGCTTTTGTTCTGATTCAATAATACACTAGTTAGCCCATTTTAAGTAATTGTCGTTTCCTAAAGTATTACGTCAATGTTGTAAGATACGATTGCACCTCACGCGTAGTCACTGACATCCCATCATTTATGGCCAAACTCCTACCAACATGTCTGGCCAAAGTTGATGCGCTATTGTAGCACACTGATGCGCTATTATATCACACTGATGCGCTATTATAACACGCTGATGCCCTATTGTAACAATGTTGTTTTAGGATGGAAAAAAATAATATTAATGTGTTCATGGGTCAACCATGACTGACTCGGCCCGTGCCATTTTAAACCAGGTACCCAACCCATCAGACCTGCCCATACTGCCACCTTTAGATCTATTACCGAGGTTCCAAATTAGCTTTGCACACCGATGCCCTATTGTAACTCACTGATGCTCTAATCATTACTCACTGATGCACTAATCATACTCACTGATGCTCTAATATATTCAGCGATGCACCAAACATACAAACATTTAACCTGATGCAGCAACCACTAACACCACTAACACTGATGCCCTAATCATACTCACTGAGGTTCTAATATGTTCAAGGATGCACTAAACATATTTTGATGCACTAATCACACAAACAGATGGCGTAACAAGTCATTTGATGCCCTAATCATGCACACGATGTTTTAATCATACACACTTGATGCGCTAACGTTTCATGAGATGCCCTAACCACAAACTCTCGATGCCCTTACTTTTTCATTTCATGATCTAGTCACAGTCATTTTATGGCCTAAATTTGTCACTTGATGAACAAACCATACACTCCCGACACACTAATTTTTTAAAGTGATGCTCTAATTATTCTAACAGATTCCATAACATTAATTACTGATGTATTAATAAACAAAAATGACGAAACATGTCACGCGATGCTCTAATAATACACAATGGATGCATTAATCTATCTCGTGACGGTCTAATCTAACAAAAATATGCACTAACTTAAATTTCTTATAATCTAATCATCTACACTTTTTTACATAATGTTTATACTGATGCACTTATTTATACAAACAAATGCTATAACATATTATTTACTTAGATGCACTAAAATGTAATTTTATACATACAAATTCATTAAATGTCATTTCATTCCATAGTAACACTAATTATTTTATAATTTTCACAATGATGCACTAAAATAACAATAAAATAAAATAAAATAAATGTCTGTAATTAAAAACTTACAGTTTTTAGATATCTCTGGTTTGATTTCAATTTTCTTCTGGTGTTCGACGGATGTACGACGGCAATGATGGAGTGGTGGAGATGATGACGGAAATGATGACAGTGGAGATGATGATGATGATGGAGATGATGACGAAGGAGTGGTGGAGATGATGACAGGAATGATGATAGTGGCGATGGAGATGGTGAGAAGTGATTGGTGATGTATCTGTCAAGTGAGTATGTGGTGGTGTGACGGTGACGGCGGCGATGGTAGAGGTGATTGCGTCGACGATGGTGGTGTCAGTCAGTGTTTATGGTTGGATCGGTGTTTGTGTTTGATAAGGCTTGTATGTTTGTATCTGCAATAAAAAAATTACCGTTCCTTCTTTTTTTTAACGTTTTTTGATGCCCTTACTTTTTCATTTCATGATCTAGTCACAGTCATTTTATGGCCTAAATTTGTCACTTGATGAACTAACCATACACTCCCGACACACTAATTTTTTAAAGTGATGCTCTAATTATTCTAACAGATTCCATAACATTAATTACTGATGTATTAATCAAACAAAAATGACGAAACATGTAACGCGATTCTCTAATAATACACAATGGATGCATTAATCTATCTCGTGACGGTCTAATCTAACAAAAATATGCACTAACTTAAATTTCTTATAATCTAATCATCTACACTTTTTTACATAATGTTTATACTGATGCACTTATTTATACAAACAAATGCTATAACATATTATTTACTCAGATGCACTAAAATGTAATTTTATACATACAAATTCATTAAATGTCATTTCATTCCATAGTAACACTAATTATTTTATAATTTTCACAATGATGCACTAAAATAACAAAAAAATAAAATAAAATAAATGTCTGTAATTAAAAACTTACAGTTTTTAGATATCTCTGGTTTGATTTCAATTTTCTTCTGGTGTTTGACGGATGTACGACGGCAATGATGGAGTGGTGGAGATGATGATGGAAATGATGACAGTGGAGATGATGATGATGATGGAGATGCTGACAGGAATGATGATAGTGGCGATGGAGATGGTGAGAAGTGATTGGTGATGTATCTGTCAAGTGAGTATGTGGTGGTGTGACAGTGACGGCGGCGATGGTAGAGGTGATTGCGTCGACGATGGTGGTGACAGTCAGTGTTTATGGTTGGATCGGTGTTTGTGTTTGATAAGGCTTGTATGTTTGTATCTGGAATAAAAANATAAAAACCCACAGATGACAGATAACAACTCCCTAACCTCATCCTTTCTTATTAACGGTAAATAATTGTATAAGTTTACTTTTTTAATTATAAGCTTTTTAAATTAGTTTCTGTTGAATTATAACAAAAAAATAATTAATAAAGAAAAATAAAATAATAAAAAAATAAATACAAATAAATATATAAACTATAATGAATAATTTTATAATAAAAAAACAATAATAATAAAAATCATAAATCAACAAATAAATTAATTAATTAGTTTTTTAATAAATAAAAATAAATAGCATTAAAAAAAATTTTAAAAACCCGCGCGTGGCGAACGTCATTATAACTATGTATATATAAATGGTAGAATCCTCTATACCCCCAACCCCCCCCAACACACCGCTCGATTATTCCATCCATGTTTGCTCTGCATCGTGATCTAGTTTTAAATAAAACGTAACCTTTATAGGATGATGCTTGCATACCATCGAGTGTTTTGAGGCTGTGAAATTCCTTTAAACTTGCTCTAAAATTTAAGAATATCTCAATTGCTTATACATGACTAAAAACATCTTAAACTGCTTGATCAAGCTAATACCTCTAACTGTAAAGCTCCATTCTTACACGCGCCATAATAACTACACTAACCACATGCAACAAACCCAAAACAAAATGCTGAGAAACGACTCAACACATAGATATCCCAAATCACGAAGCCAACCAATTGCTTTATGACGAATACGAACCAAGACCAGAACAAGAATCAAATACCAAAGCAAACTTAAACCAACTTACCAAACAATAATCACGACCTAATAGGTAACTTCTTGGATTGATATGATTGTACACAGGCCTTTGAAATTTTACCGTTTGAGACTTCTTAAGGGGTAGAATGTGTTACAAGACATCATGATGAATTTTTAATTAAGTTTAGAGATATGACGCCCAGGGTTTTCAACACAATCAGTTTTCTCAAATGCAACATCAAATGAGTTTTCCTTTCTAATATAGTAAAAGATTTAGTTCACATGTGTGGCTACATTCACTAACACAACATTGTATGTAGCAAGTCATGCTTAGCTAGTTAGCTTTATCTCTTTCCACGTCTTTTTGAAGTTATAAACCTTAAATGTTATGATCTTGAACTTTTGCATCATATTCAGAAGTTTAAAAAGATGCATCAATATCAAATTTTCGCCATTGATTTAAAGATATTGGATTCGAAGATTGTCTTTAATGGTGATGCATTAAAGAATTTTGAAAACCCAGGTCTCACAATTTCATATAACTGACCATACAAATGTATGGTAAAATGACATTTGTGCCCTTTTAATATCCGATTTTTAATGAATCAATTTAAAAAAGCTAGATAATTACAAAAAACACCACAAACAATCGTGGCCCTTATCTTCTCATCTGACGGTTGTAATCATCTCCTACTATTTTTACAATTACACTTTTACTTGAACTCTTGCAGCATCGCGTAACTATATATATATTTATATTGTGCATTGTATGGTTGACACTGTCGACTTCTTTCTCTTCAAACCCTTGCAAACAAACATCATAAAACGATGAGCTTAAGAAGTTTAGGTAATCGCATTATATTAATCTTATTAATGTAGTTTTTTACTCTTGAACGAAGGATTGTATTACAAGCTCTAGCAGGGGCGAAGCTTGGAAATTTCGAGTGGGGGGTCGGGATCTAAATTTTTTTTTTCCTAACACTATGGGGGGTCGAAACCGAATTAAATTGGGGGGGCGAAACCGAAAATACCGAAATTTTTCTACACGAAAACTATATACCCCTACATCGCAAAAAAAATTTCGGGGGGTCGGCCGCCCCCCCCCCCCTTAGAAGCTGCGCCCCTGAGCTCTAGCTAGCAAGAAGCTTGAAGCAAAAGAAACAATTACATAGTGTAGCTAATTAAGCTTTACTAATAACTAAGAAAATCTCTAGCGTGCATATATGTTATAATTGCATTGTACTATATAATGCTTAATTCGCATTGCCGATATTGTATGTGTGATTTTAATTATGTGAAGTTCTCTTTGACAGATAATACTGATGGATTATCGGGTTTCCCAACTGCAAAGCACCTTCGAATCCAAACAAACAGTCGAGGTGTTAGTGGATCTGCGGTACGTAATGAGATTTTCTTTATATATACCATATTTTGTCTCCAACAAAATTGATAAAAATAAGTTAAGAGTATACAGTTTAATGGACGTACAAGTACCCACTTTTAGGTTAGAACATCTCCAAGTATCGGTGCAAAAAACTTTTTATTTTTTATTTTTATTTATTTATTTATTTATTTTTTTGAGAGTCGCTCTTCTATAACCTTTTCCATATTTTAGACGGCAATATGTAGTATAAATACCATAGCAAAGAGTTAGGAAACACAGAATTACATAATGTTGCCATGCATAATGGATAAAGCATTACAAAGGCTGTCAAACCATTACAAAGGTTGTTAAACCAATATATCCGATCAAGGTATGGCATCTTTACTCTCGTCGATAGCCAAGTGAAGGAGAGATGTTTAATATATTCATTATGAGCTCTTTTCTTTGTCTCTTAGCCGCAAACATTGCGTCGTTTCTATATCTTCAAATGCTCCAAAGGGTGATTTATACAACAACATATGATTATTTTTTTGATGACGATTTCTTAAAAACACTAGCGAGACGCTAGAGGAGAAACGAGATTACATCATGTTTTTACAAGCAGTTTTAGGATCATTAGTCCAATCAATCCAATTGGATTTAAAATGCCTATGTCTATGATTCTATGAAGAATCCAAGTATGGGAGACAATTCTTTGTGGCTGCCAAGTATGCGTAAACTAACTTTCTCTACAATGAATTTTTTTTCGATAAACCAGTTTAACAATGAATATATGCATTAAGAAAGAGATTACATACAACAGAAAAATACAAAAAGCTTCTAGAAAAATACTTATATATTCACAGTTTCGACGGGTTGGTCACTACTAGAAAGTGGACTTTTAGCGACAGATTTTCCGACGCATACTTTTTCATCGTTTTCCGATGAAACAGCGACAAGTGTGCTTTTCCGAGTAACTTCCGACGGAATTCCAAGAGATTCGATTGTTGTTGGAAATCCGTCAGTAATTCACATAACCTACCGTCGAATTTCCGACGCCATTCCCACATCTATATTTATTCGTCGCTAATCCGTTGGAAATGTTTTAATTTTTAATGATTTTTTATCTTTTAATATTTCCGTCTGAAATAAATAATATTTTCGACGGAAATATTAAAATTTATTATGTACATATATGGTATGTTAAACTACGTCGACTCGTGTTTCAACTTAATCATTTTTGGGATTACACTATTCGGTGTAAATTCAAATCAAATTACGAGTTCTAGTTATAATCTAATAGTGTTAAAACCGTTTTCTATTTTTCTAAATTTGTTAATTGTTACATTACTCGTATTTGGCTAGAACTATAAAAAAATCTAAAGGAATATAATACCGGTTTAACCCAGCGGTTTTATTTGTTTTTCTCTACGAACTCTTCAAATTTGGTTATTTTTTCATTTGTCATAATACCGGATTGATCCGGCGGGGTTCAACCGTTGAACTGGCAACCCGATAACCCGTTAGCACAACCGGGTCAACTAAAAACCCAATCCTATTCCCACTTATTATTAACTTATTAAGAACAAAATTATAAAAAACTTTTTAAAACTTATTAAAATCTTTAAAGATTTTCAAACTTCAATTTTATTTTTCCATGACACACAATTATTACAATTAAAACTTCACTTTAAAAAAAAAAAAAAAAAAAAAAAAAAAAAAAAAAAAAAAAACTTACAAAATGCACGCACACTTATTACAATTAAAACTTTCACTTAACTTATAAAATACACACTTTCAGTATTCCCTCTAAAATGATTTCACTGTTCCATCCGCTGTCCGCCACTGTCCGCAACCGCCGTCCGCAACTGCCGTCCGATTACTTTCATTAAGGTTTCTGCCGTAATTTTTGCCCTAATTTTTACTTGTTTCTGCTGTATGTGTTGTTATAATGTTATAATGCTTGTTTCTGCCCTAATTTTTGCCCTAATTGAGCTTATGTATATATTAAGAGCTTGTATATATTAAGATGTCTTTACTTGCTTATGGGCGAGTTTCATACATGATTTCTATTTTGTTTCTTATTCCATCTTTCTAGTTTCGGTATTCGCGTTATAGAGCTGGGGTGGCCATCCCTGGCTAACTTAATCAGTAACATGAATGCCTTGTGCTTCAAGAATAGGTAATTTTGTTATTGTATTATTTCATTAGCATACTAACTCAAGTACTCATCACCTACAGCAATTAAGTGTGGGCAACACAGATACATCATCACCAATCCAGCATCTTACAAATGATCCTCAGTCTAGCTTAGTTAAACAGCAATCACGTGCATCCATAACTAATATAGCTCAAGGTGATGCCCATTCAGTACTTGATGATACAGGTTTGTTAAGTTTTGTATCCTCTTCTTGTTCGTCTTCTTCCTTTTTTTTCCCCCTACAATTTTTTGGGTATATGATTATAATTTATGATCTGGAGTAGATTTCATGTTTCGGAGAGACCGTCTCTACAAATACGTGCATCACAAGCTATTTACTTGCCATTTTTCATCAGATGGAAAGCTTTTAGCATGTGCTGGGACAGACGGAATGGTTCGTAAAACTTTATTTGATTTTAGCTTTTCATTTGAACCATTTTTATTTTATTTTTTTTAATCTGATTATGCATCTACTTGTAAATAAGTGCTTAAAAGTTACTTTAAGATTCAATTAGTGTAGGAAATAGTGGCTCGATTTGCTTATTTTGTAAAAGTGCATTAATACTCATAAAATAATAGCTGCTTTTTAAGAAAATTATATTTCAATCAAATACCTTTAATTATCAAAGGTTTATTCAATTTTTTTACAAATTTTGGTTGTATATGACGGTAAAAATAGGAATTTCCTATTTCATATAAAAAATATCACTTTGAAATCAACAGCACTAATAACAAACTATTTGATGACGCAAACACTTGATTATCTACTAACGTTGTATATGCAGGTCTTACTTTGGGATGTCCCATCTCGCAAACCTTTGCCTACTACTTTGAAGCAACCCCATATCATTACAGACATTCGCTTCCAACCAAAATCAACATTTTTCGCGGCTGCTTGTTCTAACAAAATCTATTTTTGTGATTCAACCAATGTAAGACATTACTTTTACTTGAAGAGATTATGTTTAGCTGTTTTGTACTCACTAGTACAAACACGACTATTCCCGACGACTTTTTTTCGACTATGCCGACGTCATGACGTCGGCATTTAGGTGATGCCGACGAAACTTAGTCGGCCGGCGTTAGTCGGCAATGCCTCGTCGGGACTTACTGTGCCGACGTCATTTCCCGACGCTGAGGTGGGGTCCACAACCATTTTCAGTCAAACGAAAACGTGGTTCGACAAATAAAATGCCGACGTCTTTTCGTCGGTATTTTAATTATAATTAACAAAAAAGTGATTAACTAATCAGTCAAACAGTCAACAAGTCAAACGGTCAATGTCTTAAAATACCGACGACATGTCGTCGGTACAGCGCATTCATTCAGAAAAAAAAACAGCAGCAGAAATGCTGCAAATCCAGATTTTTTCCGGAAAAAAATCTACAAAAACCAAACCTGGAAAACTATAACGTAAAATGCATCCATTCATTCATTCATTCATTCTTAAACAACCAAAGCAAGTGATAGTATTCGTTTATAACGATACAATAAGCTAATATAGTAATCCGATAATGCAAATAACAAAAGGATGTGAAAAACTATGCGATAAATGATTGTGGCTGAACTACTTGATTTAATCTTCCAGCTTCTCCGGTTCAACTGTGGAGCATATTTATCAAAAAGGCGACGAAAGTTCATATGCATAAAACATCCGCTAAAACTTCCATTTTCGCCTACCAAAGTTCATACACATTCAATAAAAGTGCATACATCCTAAAACATACTTATCCGTCTAAACATTCAACAAAAGACACCAATATCCTCAAACACATGTCCATACACAACCAAGAGATTGTTATCTATAAAAGTAAATATATTACAGAACTTAATAAACAAAAACAAACAAAAAGATCGTTAACATATCAAATGAGGATAAGTATTATACATCTATTTAGACACAGTAAACGATTATAGCAACAAAGATAGCTAAGTTTCAGGTTCTACCTCTGTCAGTTCTTTAATCTTTTGTTGTTGCTTCAGCTTTAACCTTCTTAAGTTCCTCCTGCGTAGATATAGACATGTGATCAGTTAAAGGCATTGTATGCACTTGAACTTAAACAGTATACCAAACACAGTCATTATAAACATACCTCAGCAATTTGAGAGCACACTGGTTTTATGAAGTTTTCTCTCATGTTGATCAGCAACTTTTTGAAGCTGAAAAAAACACAAAGAATAACCATACATAAATGGGCTTGACCTTATCTCAAAACACGTATACCATCTAACAAAAAATCCACAAGACAGTCGAAATAAATTGATATTTTTGTATTTATACCACCTGCTTCTCCATCTCATGAGTCCGTGTTTGAGCTTTTTTGACCTCTTCATTAGTATCTAAGGACCCTTTAGCCTATCAAACAAAACAATTATAGCTTGCTTAACATACGAACATAACATATTTACTTATGTACGAAACTCAATTGGATGATACATGACACTGAACATATTACCTCAAGTAAAGCTACTTCACTTAACAACAATGTTATACGCTGCTACTTCCCCATGAATCATGGTTTCAAATACAAACGCCAAAAAACTTGTGTTCAATAAACAATAATACTTATTCAAGTATTTAGCTACAAACATACTAAAGGGGTGTTTGCCTAAACTTATGTTTGGTCTTACGAGCATATGTGGTTTCAACTTTTGTTCCATATGCATTTTTTTTCTTCTTATTTAAAACTTATAAGCTTATAAGCTCATAAAACATAAACTGAAACCACATAAGCTTGTGAACCCAAAAATAAGCTTAAACAAAAACCCCTAAACATAAATAACCCTGCCCTACTCATCACTTACTTTACATTTTCACAAACAGTATACTTAGCATCTAATCATATACTTCAAAATAATAAATAAAAACATACCCGGCTGAGGTGTGGGACGTCGCGGCTGAAGTCGGCTAGGTCTAGGCTGAGGTCGCGGCGGTCTAAAAAGGGACCACATTACCTCGCTGTCTCAGCTCTCAACTATCGCTCTCGGCTCGATATCGCTATGTCTCGGCTGTATCAGCTCTCGGCTCGCGGCTTTCTCGGCTTTCTTGCTCTCGGCTGTATCTCGACACCAAAAAATAAAGAAAACAAAACAAAACAAAATTAATACAAAATTAACAATAAAATTAAACACTTACACTAACAATAAAATTATACAAAATTAAAAATTAAACAAAATTAACTCTCGGGTAAAAAATTATTACCAAATCTGTTGGGTTTTCTCAAAAAAACGAGCAAGAAGAAGAAGAGAGGGTTGAGAAGAAGAAGAATTAAACAATAGATGGGTTGAGGAGAGAATTAAACAGGAGAAGATGAGGAGAAAAGTGCACAGTGTGCGAGTGTAGTGGTGGTGGCGGAGGAGCTGTGGCGGAGGAGTGTAGTGGTGGTGGCGGAGGAGCTGTCGGAGGTGATGGTGTGGTGTTGGAGCTGTCGGAGGTGTGGTGTCGGAGGTGATGGTGTGCCGATCGTTTTTGCAAAGAAGATGAAAAAGAAAATTATAACTTTTTTTTTTGTTAAGTGTTGGTGTGGGAGGTAGTTTTTAGGTAGGGTTTTTTATCGCCGACGACATTTCGTCGGCATTTAAATTAAACTTTTGTCGTTTTTTTGTTTGGCGGGGGAATTAGAATTTTCGCCAAAATTTTTGGAGGGTTAATTTATATGTACCGACGCCAATTCGTCGGCATTTTATAAAAAAAATTAAAATTACTTTTATTTAATAAATAATTTTATTTAAAATAAATTACTTTTATTTAATAAATAATTTTATTTAAAATTAA